>VMDR010015816.1:0-21859 GCA_007922815.1 Macrotus californicus | reverse complement strand
TTTGAGGCTTTATTTCCCTGTATTGGAATCCTGGGTTGTGCGGTCTGTCTCGCTCCCCAGTTGTTCCTCTCAGTTTATCCACACATGGGTGTGGGACTGCCAGGTCCTCCAGCTGCCACCTTGCCTGGTCTGCCAGAACCCACCTTGTCGAGAGTCCTCTTTGTCCGGCTACCCGTCTCCGTCCCTCCTACCAGTCTGGGTGAGTGTTTCTTCTTTAACTCCTTGGTTGTCAGACTTCCATACAGTTCGATTTTCTGTCAGTTCTGGTTGTTTTTTGTTTTTAAATTTGTTGTTGTCCTTCTTTTCATTGTGTGAGGAGGCACAGTGTGTCTACCTACGCCTCCATCTTGGCTGGAAGTCAGTTTTTATGGTTTTATATGATTTCAATTTTTTTCTGCTTCTGCTCTAGACTTTTACAGTCTAAATATTCCAAAAGTGTCATACAAAGAATTCTCCTCCTGGTTGACTCATTGTGATTTTCCTTTCCTAGACTTTCTGTAGTTGTGTTCTGGTTTTCGAGCATGATGATTCAGTGGCTTCTGGAAGGTAAATGCGTGAAGGTTTCTGGAGTAGCTCCAGAGTTCAGAAGTAGCCATTTTATTCAGAGTCACAATTCCTTCCTTGTAGCTATGCATTTTAATTCAGTTTTTACAAATTTCTATACTAGTCAAATGGTATCTTACAGAAAACTAAAATATCTATAGTTTGCTTAAATGATGTCACTCTAAAAAATAATTACAGCAAGAATTTAGAGTGCTCTCATGTTTGTTTTTGTTTGCAAAGTATATACATAACTTAGCCAGAGTACAAACTCCTAGAAAGGTCCACAGTTAAATCTCCTTTAGTATTCATTCACAGTTCTTAGCCAGCATTAAATGTGGGCAGTGCTCAATAAGTATATATTGATTGGGAAAGGACTAATCAGACACTTACTACACTGGAGCAAGGCAGAGGAAGAGGAAAGGAGTCATGAGGTCTGGAAGGTAGTACAGGAAGAGGAGAGACTGAAACAGACTTCAGGGACTGCACATTTTGGAAAATCCTGCAAGTAAAGTCTTTTATGGAGTGTGTGATTGTGTGCGATTGCACGCAGGTCGTTGATGACATAGAGAGTATGTACAGTACAAACCAGAGCTGCAAGCAGTCTGATTTAATTTTTTTGTTAGCAGTGGCACAGACTATAAAATATTCATGTTCATATTCTAAATATGTATGCCTGGAGTAAATAAATAATTTACTATTCAGGCTATAAATTATTTACTAAGTTATTCTAAATATATAATACTATTTGCATTTTACTGAAAGTACAACAGGTAGACTGATGGTCTTTTAGAGTTCTGAAATAAAAAAATAAAAGAAAATTTCAAGACTTAAGCTACAGTAGGAAGTTTTTAATGAAGGAAAAGAATAGCAAGACAGCCCCAAATATCAAAAAAAAAAAAACAAAAAAAACCCAAACCAAACAAAAAACCAAAAAAACCCTTCCTTGTAGAAAAATACCAGTTTTATCTGTTATCCCTAAATGCCCAAACATGGATTATATAGATTTTCTTTGGAATTTCTGAGCTGGGTATTTTGATTAGAAAACTTGGTACCACAGAAACTTTAAAAAAATTCCCTTTTAATGCTTACTGTGACTTCAAAGCAGTAAGCCAGATAATATCCTGTTTGGGTTGGATGCTCAATAAAACGTGGCTATGTGGCTGGTTCATTCTTTGGAATCAGCCTGCTAAAGATTTCAAATCCCTAGCAATGGCTCAGAAGAAAGCTTCTTCTTGAATAAATTTGCTTTCTTCTTAAGCATAGTATCTGCTGGTTGGCCAAACAGTTCAGACTCATTCCCTTGGCAAGCAGAATTCTGAATCAGAGTTGTTTTTGGACACATCGTTCCCAATATCAAGCATGGGATCATGTCTTCTTATCTCCCACGCAGGCCTGGATGTACCCTCAGCAGGGCCTGTAGGAGCTAAATCTACAGTGATGGAGGGGTAGATCTGCTGCCCAGAGGCAGTGGACTCTACTGCCCAGAGTTCTTATCTCATTGGTATTAATTTGGAAATTATTGATTTCTCCTTATGTGTCCAAAGAATACATTTCATATGTTATACTAAGAAGAACATAGATTCCAGAGGTAGAATTTCCAGGTTACCTACCTATTTTATCTGGGTGATATCAGGTAAGTCAATCTCTGTATGCCTCAGTTTCCTTATCTCTAAAATGGTGATCATAATGCTAAACACCTCAAAAATTATTATGAGGATTAAATGAATTAGAATATACAAAACATCTGAATAATGCCTTACACATAGTGTTCAATGAATGTTAGTTTTTATTATTATTACTGCTGTTATTATTGGTACATGTTACTTTTTTCTATTAAATTTTGTGTTTATCTGAAGAGATTTTCCTTATTAATTTTGGTAACTACCATGGTACTGTTCATGTCAGATGATCATAAATACTCACAGAATGAATGAATAGGTGGATACGTATGAACAAATGGATTAATTAACAAATGAGCAGATGAAGTGAGATGCATACTTCAGCACAGTGGGATAGTAAGTTCGTAAGAATGATCAGTATAAGAAACTCCCAGCATGTACATGCATGCAAAACTCTATGATACATTGTTATATAATTAACTTATTGATGATTGTGTGTCATTTAATTGGGGATCCCTTTGTCAATCTTAATTTTTTTACCACTCTGGTTAGAAATTGATAAGACATTGGTCTTATTTCCCTGTGCCATAGTCTGATGAATATACTTAAAAGTTTTGTAAAAATCGTGCCCTTAGAAAGGAGAATCTCTTGAACTTGGTAACCTTTTTCTGTTTAATTGTTGAGTCTCGTTATAAGCTTCCTACCTGTGGACCGATAATACAAACAACAATCTCTGGGTGGTAGGGTGGTAATCAGTAGGGTTCGTTCCTAGTAACAATTGTACTTATCTTTCTCTAGGAACACAAGAGTCACTGTGACCTCTATGTCCTTCACTGGACTATAGTCACACTGCTACCATGAAATCCTCTGAGAGCCAGGAGTCTGATGGAGATAGAGCCAGTTAGAACTTGTGGCAGCCAAAGGGGGAAAGTAGTGGTAACATTTCTTTCTGTGCTTTCTATGGGCAACCCAAGGCCCACATCAGTTCTTGGCTTGATCCAGTTGCTAGCATCTGAACAGGCAGGGTGAGGTGTTGCCTTGACCATAGCCAAGTGAAAAATATGCGTTGTCAGGTGAGGACCGTTGGTGGTCAACAGGCTATAGCATCTTCAGCTTGAATGTCAGAGGGGAGGGTGAAAACCAGCAACAAAAATTCTGTTTTATTAAGGCTCAAAAGGGAGGCTTTTTTGTTGTTGTCCTGCTCATTTCTACATGTCCAAGGTGGGTACAGAGAAGAATATTTAGGTAATGTTTTGAGTTGGCCTAAGAATCATTCTTGGTGCTTACCCTCATTTCTTCCTTGATATTCATTCTATCAGTGACCCTTGCCAAGTCTGTCATTTATGTAAACACTGCACAATCCAAAAGAGAAAGAATAATGGAATAAAAGAGAGAGTGAGAGTTAGGGATGGGATATGGGATGTGGCAGGGACTTGTTATATATAATTCTTGATCATAAGGCTATGTCAATACTTTCATGTAAATATCATATCAAAATATCCTGGTCTCAATTGTTGTTACTTTTAGCAATGAAGTTTCTGATAAGAATTTATGCTCCAATACATATTCATTAAAAGATAATACTTTATGTCACTAAATTATTTGCCATCTAATTCAGAGTACAGAGTTCTCATAGCTTTCCGCCACCTCTTTCTTTCTTCTGTTTTTCTCTTAAAAACATTCTTTGATCTGTGAGAGTTAAAATATTAAAAATGCTTTTCTTTAAGATAGTAAATGGTTTTTATTTTCTTTTGTGCGCTTGTGTATACTTTCTAAATATTATACAAAGGACTCCCATCACTTTAGTAATCAGAAAAAACTATTAAAGTAATAATGGCATTGCAAAAGAAAAGCTCATGATACTTCCCATGAGGCCCTCCTCTGGCTTTCTTCCATGAAAACATTTTCTCTCTGCATGGGAGTCACAAGAAATTGCTCAACGCTTTGTTGTTTTATTTCCATAGAGTCTGCCCCTTTTACGTGACCCCCACCTCATTTCATCACCCCTGCTTCTACTCTTGTAATAAGATAGTTCATGGAGGGGAAAATAAAGATGCTATTTGTCAGTGGTGCTATAAAATATTTCTGCCAACTTTATGGCTTTGATTGCTAATCTAGACACTGTACTGCACCTTTGTCCCCTCCTTACATCTGTTCCATTAACATTTTGTGACTAAGCATGAACTTGAATGAAGAAAGGCATGAATCTTCTCCTTTCTTCCCCACCTCGGGTACCATCTCTGGCACAGGATGGGTAAGGGTGATGCTCCCCTACTATAATATATGGAAAGCACATCTTATTCTTAGTTTTACTCTGGTCTAGCCATTAGCTCATAGAGACTAATATTTGGTCTATTACATTTGTTTTTTTTTTCACTATTTAAAAAAGAGCAAAGGTGCCTTTTCTCTACTGCTTAGACTTTCTGTTTTCACTGCTGATTCAATGTCTGGGCTAAGAATTGCTCAGGAACTGTCACTGACTTCATAAACTCCTTCTCTGCTTCTTTCACCCTTTAGTCTTTGTTTTGGGAATCTGTCTTTGGCTTTACTGAGACTAAGACTACCTTCCATGGATCTTCTGGATGTGCCTGAGGCTTTGCTGGATCTGTTTATTCTGTCTGTCTGCCTTTTAGACATACATTTCTGGATTCTTTCTCATTGAAGAGTATTCACAGTGAGATTGCTAGAGATTTCACAGTCAGAATTCTAGGCAGGAAAGGGAGAAGAGCTGCATTTAAAAAGGGGAAAGCTACATTTATTGAAGATCTAAACATTCCACATTGCACTTTCTGAAAAACCTTCTGAGGGAAGAATGTCCTACTCTATTCAGATTCTTTCTTCCATCAGGCATGGCACCACCACTGAGGAGTTGTCTACTGTTCTCTCTGTTGGAGCAGAAAGGGTTTCCCCTCACTCACCTGCTTGGCTAATTTGCCCTTACCCTTCAGTATTCAGCTCAGACACAAACTCCTTTTGGAATTAGTTATTCTTTCTGCCTTAATTTCAAGAATGCCTTTTCTCATGCCTAACTCCTGATTAGCTAGGTGACCATCCTTCAAACACCCACAATACCCTCTTTAGTGATCATCTGGCATTGTATTTATTTATTTTTGCCACTAGACTGTGAGCACTTTCAGGGAAGGCTGTGCATCTTCTTTTTCTTTTTATACTTGATACCTAGCATGGAGCTTAGAAAACAGTAGGATCTCAGTCTGGATCTCAGAATGAATAAAGTTTGGTGGCCCTGGTACTTTGTTACAATATCAAAGACAGAACCCATGATAGGGGACAAAGACCACACTGGGTCCCAAAAGATCTTCCTTGGGATCCAAATTGCCTGTAACATCTTTTTCTGATTAGGAATGCAGGATGTCAGTGGGTTCAAGTTTTCCTGAAAATAAAGACCCTGTCTAGCTTCTGGGACTCCATAGCAGGTTTCTCATTGTGGAGAGGGCTAAACTGTACCTTTCTGTTCTGCGTCTGCAGTTGTTAGCCCTTAGCCTCTCATGCAACTTTCCTTTTGGTCATTTTTGTGATTCTACATCTCTACTCAAGAGAAGGGTGAATAAGAAAAAAGTTTCTCATGTTTCACAGCAACTTGGCAGTCACTCAGAGCTTTGGAAACTCAGAGACCATCCCACCCCTACACTGTCTGTGCAGTGGCAAAGCTCCAAGTATTTTAGCTCTGAAAAATGAGCTTGGTTTCTGTCGTGAGCTAACACATGCATTTTGCACACTATTAACTCTGCAGGGATAGTGTCCCAGAATAACGATGCCAGAACTGAACAGGCTCCTTGAGATCATAATCTTATTTTTCAAAAAGAAGAATGTGATAGCCAGAAAAGTGAAGTGATCTGCTCAAGCTCATCCAACACTTTAACAGAAGTAGGACTAGAAGCCACATTTCTTGTGCCCAGTCTAGTGTTGTTTTGAACACAGTGGGCTGAATTTTCTAGTGTGAAGGGCGGGTCACTTAAAATGGAGTGGAGGAAAGAGAGTGACTTTCTCTTTACAAAAAGGGGTGGGGAGGAATTCCACAAAGACTGGTATATAACCTTAGACAGCTATGGAAACTTGCCGGGCCTAGTTTTCCTTATCTTGAAAGTGGGAATGACAATAGTTCCCCTACCAGCTGTTTTGAAGGTTAGGTGACATCATGTCAGCACAGGGCCTGGCACAGGGCCTGGCCTCAGGGGAAGCTCAGTGAACAAGGACTGTTATTACCAACGCGCGTTGTCCAGCTCCACTCCCATTCCAGCTCCACAAAGCTTCCCAGCAGGCAATCAATGCGGCAGCCCGCTGGCTGCCAGGCAGTCACGCAGGACACATTTGTGAAGGTTTGAGAGCAAACCTAGTGTGCAAGAAAACAACCAAATTCCAATAAAGCCTAATTATTTGTACTGTTTATTAATAGCTTTGCTCCTCCGCCTCTCCCCCAGCAACAAATTAGGCTCTGACTTGAGGTATGGCTATGGGAAGGGAGGGCCTGGGGTGCATTTCTGTGGGGGTTATATCTTTTGCATAATGCATCCTGGAATCCAAAGGGGGCCTGGATAGCTGCCCACTCTCAGCTTCCCTTTGTATCTCCCATCATTACCCATAAAAGCCATCATTATGATTTGGGTCCCCTTTATTGCACATATAAATAAAATCTGACAAAATTGTAAGTAAATCCTTTAGTGTTAAATGCTAATAGAAGACGGCAAAAATTAATTTTATGCATGAAAAATCTCATTAAGTAGCTTCATGGAAATGAAAGGAACTGGCATCAGAGACTGGCGGAGAGCTGGAGTCTCTGCAGCCTCGCCCTGCTGCTGCTGGTGGCTCCGAGTACACACAGGTGGCTCCAGAGCCGCACCTTCCATGAAATGCTTTAGTTGGAGGTAGGCGGAGCCTATCCCTAAGGCCCTTCCACTTCAGAGGCTGAAGGGATGCACACAGAAAGGCACTCAGATGAAAATCTTCCAGAAACGTTGAGCAAAGCCCTAGGTCAAGACTGGAGGCATGATACTGAGAAGACCACATCCCTGGGCTAAGCAGACAGAGCTTTTTAAAATAGCTGATTCTAGTTCCTCCTTCATCGGGCCTTCTAGTGCTAACTTAACCCCATAAGCTGCTCTCAAAGAGGGATGAAGGATGTGAAGGAGGGGCAGGGGGAGGGGAGGAGGGAAAGTCGAAGACAACAGCCCTAGCTCCAGCAGAACCAGTATTCATCCGCTAAGGATATGAGATGTACAGTAGTAGGCTCAGATGCTCTGCCAGGGAGGCCCAAACTTCAGTGACTGATTCTGTATTAGTTTTTGATCGATTGATACTATGCATTTCTTCACTGCATTTTTCTGGTTTTGATTCATATTGTGTGGGATAAATGATCCATTTAACGTGGATTGTTTCCCCTCCTGGAAAAGAAACTGTTGACATCGAGACAAAAATAATTTGTTCAGTCTATCTCCTCTCCCCAGCCTTCTGCTTTCAGCCATTGTATGTTCTCGCCGATGCCATTCCTCAATACAAGATGAGTTTTCTTTAGATGTAAAATGACTCATTATTGGTTATTTGTGGTCTCAGTGCAAAAAGACCATACACAAGTGGCTTATCATAGATCATTTTGATTGGTCAACTCTGTAAGTATAATAGATTTTAAACACACCATGAAAGTCTGCTAAGAGGATAAGGTTTTAAGAAAAGATTATGTTTTTCACTTATTTTCCAGCATGGTTCCAAATAAGAAATAGACAATCAGATGGGAGCTATATTAGATATCAGAGAAACAAGCAATAATAACAACTAATAAAAACAGGAAGGCAAGAACAATCCTTCAATAACAATCCCTTATTGATGTTAAATTGTTTCAGGGAAATTCTGTGAATCCCTAAAAATGTGCTGAAAAGGTAACAAACACACTAAATTTGTCCATGCGCTTGGGCATCAGCAGGGCAGAAAATCTATTAGAATCATGATCAGAAGGGAACTGAATTTAGAAGTAGCAGGAAATGACAGAACTGAGTTTGAATCCCAGCTCCATCTCTTAACACGTCTGAACCCTTGTGTACAATAGTTTGTCTTTCTGGGCTTCAGTCTCCTCAGAGTTCCTCTGAGGACTGTAGAAAGCTATGCAGTGCCTGTTTCTACCACAGGCTCTCCATAAATGACAGCTCTTAGGAGTCTTTAGGGAGCTGAGAGTGGATGTGTAAGGTGAACCAGATTGTAATCTCTGGGCCTTTTCCAACCATTCGCATCTGACTAGTCCTCCTGAATATCTTCTGTTCCATATGTCATGCCTTCGCTTTGATGAAAGTACCAAAGTGATTAGGATAAAGAGCAAATACATTTTTGAAATGTCAGCCCCAGAGCATTGTTTGGATATGGTTTCCAAGTTCCTTTCCAAATTGTGTTTAAAGAATTTAATTTTCTTTTTAACTATGCTTGCTGATCAAGGCACCTGCTTCATTGGTTGGGAATGCCTTTGGCTTTATGAAACTCAGTATTCATTATCAGCCCCAACTTCATTGCCTTGCTCTCATCTCCATTGCTGGGTTTGCCTTTTATGTTGACTGTGACCAGAAAAAGGTAACATTTTAGCTACTACTACCTCCTTTGAAGGGAAAGGAAATCTCAGATCTAACTATCATGCAGTTTATTAGAGAATTATCCACTTGTGATTAAGTGAAGACAGTTTAGCGTAGTAGTTATATCGTAAACTCTATGATAGTTTTTTGCTGTTCTTTTAAAGAGCTGTGTTTGAATGCAGACTTAACACTTTGAAAAATGTGAATTTACCTGTTTCTGCTTTGGTTCTTTTTCATGCTTACCCACCTTAATTGAACCACTTTGTGACAAAGAGGAAACATGAAGTAAAGGAAACCTCACGGTTTTTCAGACGAGCCACACATCCCACTTTGCAGGGGCCTTGAAAAATATAGAATCTTGAGACTGACCCTAAATTTCCAGGTGTAGAGCCTAGGTGGTTCTTTTAAATTATCCACGTGCAACTGTTCCATGAACTTGTATTTAGGGAACATTAATATAGTCCAATCCGCACATTCCACAGTTGAGGGAATTAAGGTGAGAGGGAGTTAAAGCAACTATGAAGGTCACAGAGCTGGGTAATGACAAACAGGTTTCTGACTACTGGGGCTGTCCTGAATTCACCACTTTTATTCTGCTGCTTGGAACAACTGATTTGGCACCATTATCTGGGATTTAAAAATTCATTTCTTTAGTATATGACTAAAATTAGACCCTGTAGTGCTGATACCAAATCATAGAAAAGAGTATTACAATAGCAAAATAGCAAAATACCAAGGTTGCAGTGGAGGATGCCTCCAACAAAACAAAACAAAACAACCCCAAGTCTGGAGAGAGAAGGCACAAAATATAGGAAATCTGTTTTGCTTCCTCAGCAGTTCCTTCAATGCACCCCACTTCTCTGACTGCCATACTCAGTCTTGATGGTCAACCGAGGCATCTTTGCTCACTGACAACACATCTGACTCCTGCATCGATGGCCCAAGTGCCATGGAACAGGTGCTGTAACTGGCCAGTGTGTGACATGATTGGCTCGGCTGAGAGGTCGAACCAGGGGTGCGATTTCACAACTCTTTGAGAAACCAAATCACTCCTTGTGATAGAATCTGGCCATTCTTTCCACCTTTTCCTATTTCTACCTTGTCTTCCTCTTCTCTTCAGACTGGTTCTGGGAGGAGCAGTTGGGATAAATGCCATGAGTTGTCCAAACACTGTGGTGTGCTCAGAGTGAGAGCTGATGGCCATCTTGACCTCTGGGTGGGCAGCACTAAACTCCTGTTCTTCATTCCTCTCCTCTTTGTCTTAGGCCCCCTTTTCCATGGTGATGTAGAGACTAATTTCTTTGTGTGTTTTCAGTATCTGAATGGTTTGAGTTCCCCTGAGGAAACTAAATATAAAGACAACTTGTATGTTATACATGTATTAAATTCTGAGCCTCAATTTCCTCAATGGCAAACTGAGAATTCAGCTATTTGCATTGTGTTTGATCACCAACACAAGTCAATAATAATTAAAAATAGTTACTGATGGCTTTGTATTACTATTCATTATATTAACAATTTTGATACAGAAGTGTTTTTCTTATGAAAGATTCCAAATCTTTTATCACAGTCAAAAGCAAGTATGCTCAGCTTGCATAGTAGGAGCTTTTTAATCTACTATCCATAGAATCTTGTATTGGAACATATTTTTTCAGTGCATTTATCACAATGTATTGTAATTATTTGTCTTTAGATCATTCTTTACCAGATTTTGAGGTCCCAAAGGGCAAATGCTATCACTTATTCATTTCTGTATCCTCGGGGGCCTGATGCCATGCCTGGCACATAGCGGATATTCAGAAAATGCTCATTGAGTGAATAAAGAGAAGCACTCAAGCTCAGGAAGACAATGAGAGTCATGGTGGCCAATACAGGGGTCCCCAGTTTAAGACGCACAATCCCTGTGAACTTTGAGTTTTGGCTTTCCAAATTAGAAAGAAATGATAATCAGCTTCGTCCTTCTCCTGTCTGCCTTATAACTCATGCTGTTGTGGGTTAGAAGCCTTGGCAGGGGATAAGGCAAAAAGCCATTCTGTCAGACTTGGCACCTTGCTGTAAATTTGGATAACGGGTCTACTCAGTTAAAAAAGAAAATGAGGCAATCTGGGCTTTCTCTTCTCTTTATTGGAGTCAGATAGTTATAACACTTTTTTCCAGCTTCATTTTACTCCCTTCTATTATAAGACAATAGGGAAATCAACTTTGACAGGAACTTCCATTAAGCTGGTGCTCTACAGCTATATGGCCATTTGCTACAGAGAGGATTGTTTGCAAGAAAACTTTCTAGAATTCAGAGGTTTCTGCACAGACACTACATTGGCTTTTTGGTTTAATAGTGATTCCAAAGAAGGCACAAGTGACCAATGTATTCACCTAATAAATATTTGTTATAGTTCCAATAAATTAGAACAAGATTTTCCTCTAAGGTCACTTTTGGAGATAAAGTACCCGATAAGGAAAAAAAAAAAATTCTTGGTCTCTAGAGCTTTAGCAGATATTTAATTCCTCTTTGCTGGTGTAGAGTCAGCAGATGTTGTAAACAAGACTCTCAGGATCTATCAAAGGTCACATCCTAGGGCCTTGTCAGGTAGCTGTGGGCTGTACTGGATGATGTGAGGGGAACAAAGCAAACATTGCCCTCTGCCCCACTCACGCTCCACCCCACATGCGTTTATGCTTATCTTGCTGACTTGGTAACTGAATTCAAACAGAGCCTGCCCACTTTGATTTGCTCCTTTCTCTGAATGATTCCCAAAAGGTAACAGGAGAATTGAAATTAAAAAAAATGTGGAAAAGAAGATACACCCTAAGTAGTTTTTAAACAATTCATCTGGAAAGTTTATGCACAGCTGCCTACACGTCTGAAGGCCATTACCAGTTCCTGGAAGAATAATATCCCCACTTCCTGTTCACTGCATTTATCTTCTCTGCTTGGCAGGGGAAAACTATCCTGCTTTGCCTTGCAGGAGAGCAGGGACCAATTTTCATCTCACCTGCTTTCATTGAGCTCATACCACTACCTAGTAGGACTTTGGGCATGTAATGTTCAGTAAATATTTGTTTGCTTTACTCAGTAGTGCTATTTTCCCCTGTACTAATCAAAACAAGACCAAGCCATGTGAGTCTGTGATATCTGCAGGAGGATCTGTTTGGAAAGAGTTTCTAGGAGCATTCCAGGTATCTTTAGCAGGACGGCATACCATACCAGGTCGGCGCCATCTTTTCACATTAGGTGTGACTCTTTCTAACCCCCCAATCAATATACGTGCTCTGATGTTTACCATTCCCTGATGACTACTTGTGGTCCTTTGTAAAGAGTAATGTGACCATTAGGTTCTAGTCCTCAGCACTCTGACCTCAGACAAATTATTTAACTTTGTTGGACATTTATTTCTTTATATAACAAGAAGATTGGAATAATTATCTGTAAAATTAGAAAGGTTAAGGTTTTCTCTGGGTACTAATACCACTCTGTCAGCAAGGTCTGCCTCAAGCATTAGGCTTATAAAAGCTGGGAGGCCACATTCTGGCTCAGAAAGCAAATACCTGCATTGAACACAATGTCATTAGAATGAAAGTGTGAATTCGAAGATTGAATGTTATGCATGCACCAGCCATGTTCGGACTCTTAGCTGTGTGGCTGTGGAGAACTTACTGAATTGGTTTTCTTACCTGTAAATGAGCATAACATTAGTACCGAACTTGTGGAGTTGTAACGAGAATTAAATATCGTGAGACCTATAGCGTGCTTAGAACAGTGACTGGAATATGGTGTGCACCCAGCAAATGTTAGCTATTATTATTTTTGTTGCTGTTAATGTTACATTTCAATTATTTAGCTAAGATTTCTTTCAGCTCTGATATTTCATTATGATAAATCAACAACTTGTGCTTTATGAAAAGTGGTATACCAGCCTTATGGTGTGCGATGAAATTCCTAATTGTCACTAGAGGTCAGGAGCAATCATTCTTCATAAGAGGTTGCAAATAAGTTAATTGTATTTCTATGTCAAATGGACTGCCAGATAATAATAAATGCAATTGGGTTATTTTTTCTTTTTATTTATTAATTCATAAAATATATAATTAGTTAATATTCACCATGTACTATTGTGGACACTAGAGATGGAGTGATAGTTAAAAAAAGAAAGATCCTTGGTCTCAAAGATCTTAATTTTAGTGGGATAACAGGCAATAAATAAGTAAACAAAGAAAAAGAAAGTTCAATCTCTGATGGTTATTAGTGCCCTGATCACCATAAACAGTCATGTGATAGGACACATGTGTTGTGACCATTCAAGGCCTGATAGATTCATGGTATTTGGGCAGATGGAGGAATATTCACGGAGCCATTGGGATGTCTGGTATGCCTTTATTCATAGGTGGGCGAGCCATGTATGCTGCAAGCCACGCGTCCCCCTGCATGTTTCTGCGTAGCACACATTGTGGCCCTTGCTCCCCAGCGTGGCACCCAGCAGGGAGCCCCTAGACCCTCTTAAATACTAGAACAAACAAAGCAGGCAAAAAGCCAGAAAATTACATAACATAGCATAATTCTACACATGCAAACCCACTTCATGTTATGGGAACAGTTTATCGGACCCAGTCTCAAAGGTATGAGAATGCTACTTCTCAGGTCCCTCTCAAGGCTATGGGAACACTGCTTCCTTTAGTTACCCAGACACCTGAGTGAGGAAGCCAAAGTGCCTCCACTTACCCTACAGGACTCTGTAGACTAAATGATCAGAAAAGGCTTCTGTGAGAACAAGTGTTTGAGCTGAATCCTGATTCCTAAGTAGGAAGTAGCTACATAGGTTATGAGGAAGATTGTTCTAGTCCGGTGCAAAGGCCCTGATGCAGGAGTGTAGTGTAATCAAGAAACAGAAAACAGTGTGGCTGGAATAGAGTCTGCACGGAGAAGAATGGTGAGGGTGGAGATGGGCAGTTAAGTAGTGCCTGATGGTTTGGGGCATCGTAGGTCCTGGTGAGAAATTTATATTTTACTCCAAACATATTCAGAAGCCACTTCAATGTCATAAGCAGGAATGACACAGTCTGATATACACTATATATTTTTTTCTGTGAATGGTCAGGAAAAAATATTTTGCTCCATAGTAGCAAGAGAAGTCTTTTCTTAAAAATTTTAAATTATTTTCATTTACAGTTTACATTTAATATTATTTGTATTAGTTTCAGGTGTGCAGCATAGTAGTTAGACAGTCATGTACTTTACAAGGCGCTCTCCCTGATATATCCAGTCCCCAACTGGCACCATCCATATATTTTTAAAAGATCATTGTGGTTTCTTTGTCCCAAATGGACTTTAGTGGACAAAAGTGTAATCAGATTAAACAGTTGCCACTAATCCAGGTAAGAGCTGACAGGGCTTGGAAGGTGAAAGGAATGGATAGATTTGGATATGTTTCAGAAGGGAAGGTAAAAAGATTTGCTTTAGAAAGTATTTAAGATTTTACCTAACATGACATTTGTTCCATATCTCCAAACTTCTTCAAGGCCTCAAGCCTACTATTTCTTCAAGTATTGTATTAGTCTCTAAGTATTCTGGTTGTTGTTCTAGAAACCTAAAAATGTTAATACAACTTTTTGAATATTTATCTTGGAAAAATCATTGTTCCCATGCAACTCACACACTGAGAAACTGAATCAATAGGCACCACCAAAATAAATGTCATTGCTCGGTCTCTTAGAGATGTCACTAAATTTTATTGTTATTCCACATCAAATGAATTATTTAAAGTTCACAGCAAGTGATTAAATGCCCATTAAAATCCTCACTTACTAGAGAGGGAACATGAGCAAATCTGAATTCCTAAAGCAAAGAACTGTCAAAATTGATAACATTCTCCCTGTCTGGCTGGCCCCCTGCATTTAGGCTCCTTGCTTCCTTTCCCACCTTCCTTCAGACCATTAGAGATTAAGCTAGTCCACTTGCAATGCCTAACTTCCCCAAAGGAAACTTTGATCCCAATATATACCTTGCAGTGCCTTTGTTCCTGCTACATTGCTTTCAAGATATGTCACCTGGGACTCCTCTGTCCTGAGGAGGGATCCAGAGCTCAAGCCCCTTTGCTTCCCATTCAGATAAGTGATGTGAGTCTCCTTTTATTGACCTTTCTTATCTGGTCACATTCACATCTTGCTGCAGACATGTTTCTCCAGCATAGTTTGACTTTTGTTATGGGCAACGTTTGACTGTTAATTTATTCAGAATATATAAAGTATAGTCTACTGGTCAGCTAATCAATATGTGGATCACTCAGACATTTATATTTATTTTTTAACCCCTAACCTATCTTCTCTCATATAAGCAGAATGGACATTTATTAGGAGAATACTGGATAGCTCTTAGAAGAGAAGAAAAGACTGCCTAAGAGACTTAGAAAATGAACATGGCTGAGGTAATACAGGTAATGAGAACTATTGCTAAAATCACAGTGTGGAAGAGCTGGTTGGAGTGCCCCTGTCTGTACTGCCCACATTGCTGGGCCCCAACACCAGCATCGAGCCTGCTGCTTTGACACAACTAGATAGTGGGCAGTGCTACCAATACCTCCTCAGGCAGGGCTGCCACCGACTCTGCTGCCTTTGCCACAATCAGATTGAGTTCTGGACTGTCCCTGGTTCTCTGTGTCACTACATCCAGATTCAAAGTCCCAGAAGGCAGCATCTCATTGGAAGTGGTAAGATCCCTAAGCTGGTACTTTTGGCTTCTATAGTGATAGGGAGCACTCTGTACCTTAGTTTTATTTTTATTTTTTAGATTTTATTTATTTACTTATTTAGAGAGGGAGAGAGAAAGAGAGGGAGAGAAATATCAATGTGTGGTCTCTTGTGAGCCCCATACTGGAGACCTGGCCTTTAACCCAGGTATGTGTCCTGACTTGGAACTGAACTGATGACCCCTTGGTTTGCAGGCAAGCACTCAATCCACTGAATTACACCAGCCAGGTGTTTGTTTTTAATTCTCGGTGTTTCTTTGGTGGAAATCTGTCACAAGTAACTTTTTCAGTTTATGACATTATGTGTCTCTTTTCCTCTTTTTCTCTGAAGTTTAATAGATATCGAATTGACATGATAAATAGCATGTACTTGAAGTACAGAATTTGATATGTTTTGAAATATGCATACACCTGTGAAACCATGATCCCAATCAAGAGGATGTATATAGTCATCACTTTCAGAAGTTTTCTTCTGCCCTTCTCTGACTCCGCCAAAGCAACTAGGTTAATTTGAATTTTCTAGGATTATGTGAAAATGTAGTCATAGGATATGTATTGTCTTATATCTGACTTCTCCCACTCAGGAGACTGACTTCAGATTTATTCATTTGTGTGTGTTAAGAGTTCTCTTACAATAGCCAAGTGCTGGAAGCATCCTAAGTGCCCATCAGTCAATGAGTGGATCAAAAAACTGTGGTACATTTACACAATGGAATTCTACACAGCAGAGAGAAAGAAGGAGATCCTACCCTTTGCAACAGCATGGATGGAACTAGAGAGCATTGTGCTAAGTGAAATAAGCCAGGCGGTGAGGGACAAATACCATGTGATCTCACCTTTAACTGGAACATAATCAAGAAAAGAAAAAAGCAAACAAAATATAACTAGAGACATTGAAATTAAGAACAATCTAACAATAACCAAATGGGAGGGGGGAAGGGAGAGTGGGGGGAAGGATTTTCAGGAAACACTATAAAGGACACATGGACATAACCAAGGGGGAAGGTGGGAGCTGGGTAGGGAGGTGGAATTGGCTCGCGTTGGGGGGAGTGGAAGGGTGAAAATGCAGACAACTGTAATTGAACAACAATAAAGTAATAAAATCTTTTTAAAAAAAAAAATTATTTTTATTATTGAGTAGTACTGCATTTTGTGTGCATGTCTATATTTATCATAATTTGTCTATTTACCATGTTACGGACATTGGAGTTATTCCTAGATTTTGTCTATTACAAATAAAGATCCTCTGAATATTTGTGTTTAAGTTTTTATATGTTCATGTGCTTTTATTTCTCTTCAGTAAATACCCAGGAGTAGAATGCCTAGGTCATACTGCAGATGTATTTTTAACTTTTAAATAAACTGCAAAATATTTTCCAAAGCAGTTGCAACGTTTTACCACCAGCCGAACATAAAAGTTCCAGTTGTTCCACATGATCCCCAACAATTGATGTGGCCCAAAATTAGTCTAGTCCTCCTGTCACAGCTCTGGTAGCATATTTACAGTTCATGACCCAATAGAAAGAAGATAACATCTCCTTTCTAATACCATGTATAAACTATTAGGAAGTAATTTACCAGTGTGACCATCATTGTCCTGTGATGTTCTTGGCCAGGAGAAGAGACCCTGTAATTGGAGGTTACATCATGACCACAGAAAATGAGGGGGAAGTTCCCTAAAGCTTGACAGGGCTATCCCCAGAGGAATGGAGAAAAGAAATCTAGGTGAACAAAACACTAGATGTTTTCATATTGGCTGGAGCTTAAGGAGTGTGGAGACTGAGGGAAACACTAGAAACATTCAATGTTCAATAGTGTTTATGAGTAATCCCCAAAGCAGACAATATAAATCTCATGTTCCATGTCCATAAGGATCAAGGCAACAGAGGAATGGTTCTTCAGGATGAGGTTCTGGAGTGTGTAGTGCTACCAATAAGTCCCCTCCTGCTGACCCGGAAGTGCTCAGAGTGAGGTAACAAATGAGTCCCAGAATAATTCTCTGAGCCAAGGAAAAAAACAATACAGTGGCTTTTTATTATAGCCTGACAACCTGAGAGTGTCTTCTGGGAGGCCATACTTTATCACTTAATGGATGGCTATCAGTTATGATTAAAAATTCTGTCAGTGAATCATGTACAAACATGAAAAATGGTAAATTAAGACATATTTAATTACTCCCAAATTCAGGTAGCCGTAGCCCTGGCCTTAGAAAGGTTGTGTGTCATCTCTGTATATTCCACCTTTTGTTAAAGTCTAGTACTCCTTCAAGAAAGTGCTCAGCTAGTGGTAATATAGTAGCTATTTAATTTCCTCTGCAAATTTATGATTCTAGTGGTTTGGGTAGTATGCAGATAGAAATGCGGATTGTTATTTGAAGGTGCCAGTTTGTCTTCTGCTTCTGTAAACCTGATCTTTCTTTGTATTTTTATCTTCAATGTGGAGATGACATTTTTAATGTTGATATTAATTATTATATAATTATAGCTTGTTGATGCTTTACAGAAATAAAACTTCATTGCATGATGGAGTAGAGATTGGAATGGGATATGGATGCCTCTCAAGTGTTTCAGGACTTATACCAATTAAATTGTTTCCATCTCTTATGAGGTTTGAGTAATTATCTCAGGAAACTTACATGAAATCATTGCTATAATAAGGAAGTACTTTATTGAGTTAATGTGATGATTGAGTTGTGAAACAAAGGTAAGGAGAGTGAGTTGGCTCGCAGCAGTGTTTCAGATGTGCTGGTTTGACATTGAAATGTCTCTCCTTCAGCTCTACCTTACCCACCTGATTTCTCTCTTTCTCATGAAATTTCTGGGATAGACTTGCTTACTGGAAGTCTTGTCTGCCAATGTAAGCATTGCTACCACCTTGTCTCAGGTATAAACACTCCTTAAAGCCAGATTCACGGGCCTTGACTTTCATTGTTCACTCTTTCGTGTCAAAATTCCAAGGCCAGTGTTGCAGCATTTGACTGAAAGTCTTCAAATCCATGTGCTAAGTAGTGTGGCTCCCTGAAGACTAGCGGGGCTGAGAGGGTGAGGCCAGTTTATTTTAGGTGCTCCGACTTGCCTGAGTGATTCTCTCGTACTCCCCCCACAAAAACAGAGTGGCCTCTTTGCTTTGAACTTCAGGCTACACTGAATAAGAAAAGAATGTTACATCAGAAACAGAAAATGTTCCAAAGTGGGTTTCATGAAGGAAAAATATACAACTGCAATCACTAGGGGGTTTCTAGGGATCTCAATAATCCCGTTGGAAACTCAAGGAAAAAGTGGTACTTTTCTTTTTTATTGTTCATTTACAGTTGTCCCCATTTTCCCCCACCACATACCCCTGCCCCACCCATCCCTGCCTCCCACCCTTGTACCTATACTCTTTGCCTTTGTCCATGTGTCCTTTATACATGTTCTTTGATGACCTTTTCCCTATTTTCCCCCATTAGCCCCCACCTCCCTCCCCTCTGGTCACTAAGTTTCTTCTTTATTTCAATGTCACTGGTTCTGTTTTGCTTGCTTGTTTGTTTTGTTGATTATGTTTAACTTATAGGTGAGATCATACGGTATTTGTCTTTCACCACCTGGCTCATTTCACTTAGCATAATGCTCTCCAGTTCCATCCATGCTGTCGCAAAGGGTGCAAGTTCCTTCTTTCTTTCTGCTGTGTAGAATTCCCTTGTATAAATGTACCATGGTTTTTTTATCCACTCATTTACTGATAGGCACTTAGGTTGCTTCCAGTAATTGGCTATTGTAAGTTGTGCTGCTATGAACATTGGGGTGCAGAGGTTCTTTTGAATTGGTGTTTCAGGATGCTTGGGGTATAATCCCAGCAGTGGAATTGCTAGGTCAAAAAGCAGTTCCATTTTTAGTTTTCTGAGGAAATTCCATACTTTTTCCACATTGGCTACACCAGTCTGCATTCCCACCAACAGTGCACTAGGGTTCCCTTTTCTCCACAACCTTGTCAGCATTTGTTGTTTGTTGATTTGTTTATGATGGGCATCCTGACTGTGTGAAGTTGTAGCTCATTGTGGTTTTAATTTGCATCTCTCTGATGACTGAGCATCCTTTCATATGTCTCTGGGCCCTCTGTATGTCCTCCTTAGAGAAGTGTCTATTCAGGTCCTTTGCCCCAAAAATGGTACTTTTAAATAAATCCATCCCAGGTACATTAGTGAGCAAGGTCTTTATAGTAGATACCACAGGAGTTAATTTTTCTCAGTGAATACCTGAGAAAAACTTCATCTGTATATCATAGAAAATTTCCATGTAAAACATGAACATCACAGTGATAGCTTTCTTTCACACATCTCACTGAATAATTGAAAGTTGCTGTTATTTTGATGATATGATAACTCAACTAAATAGTTGCCAGGAATATATGTGCCCACAACTTTGGATACAACTAAGGGAGTTGAAAAAAGGTAGGAAAAAAAAGTCATTCCCTACAGATTAGTAGAAAAGGCAAGATAAAAACAATCCATAGATAAACAAGGAACAGAGTTAGTGTGTAAGAGCACCAAATTGGGATTACAGACATCTGGATGGGCCTTCATGCTATGCTAATTTTCTGCTGGATCACCAATTTCTCATACATAAATTTATAGCATTAGATTAATAATATGGGACTGGTTTCCTCATGCAATCACATTTCTGAAGGCAGAGATGATGCAAAAAGAGGTTCTTTTACATGTTTGTTCCCATTTCATTTCTTACATAAATTACCACAGCATCTCACATCTAGGAGCTGATCCTCACCCAGTTAGCTCCTACTCTGATGTTCCCTGAATAACATTGCTGATACAAGTGATCATCGGTGTTTATTGCCTGGGCTTGCCATATTTTGAATCTTCTCCATTTCCATCTTTGCTATAGCCAGAGGTAGTCAAGTAATTCAATTCTGATTAATGAAAGGCAACCAAAAGTTTAGTGGCATCACCTGGAAAAGTTTTACTTTCCTTCTTGTGTTTCCGTCTTCCTACTTACTGCTGTTTTAAACGCCCGCATGATGATGCCGAAACTGGGGCGACCATCTTGTTCCATGTTCAGCCACTGAACCTACTAGTAAGCCCCTAGTTCCAGAATTCCTCTTGTATGAAACAAACACCCCCCCACCTAATCTTATACTGCTATAAGTTGGGTTTTATGTTACTTGCATTTTTAACTACTTCTAACTGATACAGCACACTATGAAGTAATCTATATATAAAACTTCTTCATTATGTGAGCATAATTGGTCCTAGAAAGGGCTACTTAAGGTGAAATCATAGAAAGCTGGGACATCAACATCAGTGAATAGGGATAAAATGTTTAATTGGGACTTTATCTTGGAAAATGAAACTAAAATTAGTGAATATAATTTAATACTTAACATTTAGGTAATAACTGTAACTACAGGCAGTAATACCATAATGGTGTTTTAAACGGCTTTATAGAGCTATATTTGACATGTCACAAAATTTGCCCATTTTAAATGTACAGACGCTTTTTAGTAAATTTATACTGTTGTACATTTATCACCATGATCCTCTTTTAGAGCATTTCTATCATCCTAAAATTTTTTCTCAAGCATTTTTTTAGTCAATCTCCATTCCTGCCCCCAGCCTCAGATAATCACTAATCAGTTTTCTGTATCTATAGATTTGTCTTCTCTAAAAATCTCATGTAAGTGGAATCAATGATATGTAGTCCTTTGTGTATGGCTTCTTTCATTTAGTGTGGCATTTTTGAGGTACAGTTATGTTATTGCATGAATTAATAATTTGATCTTTTTTGGACAGTAACCCATTGTTTTGATATACTACATTTTGTTTATCCATTTACCAGTTCACAGATATTTAGATTCTTCAAGTTTTTGAGGTTTTATGAAAATGCTGCTATAAACATTGGTGAAAAAATCTTGGTGTGAACATATGTTTTTATTTCTCTTGGGTAAATACCTAGGAGTGAAAATTCTGGATCACATGGTAAGTATATGTTTAACAAGTTTAAAATCTGTCTAACAGTTTTCCAAAGTGGCTGTACCAACCTGCATTTCCACCAGCGATGAATGAGTCTCCTGCTTTCTCCAATGTTGCCCAATGCTTATGCTTGTCTGCTGTTTCGTTTATGGATGTTCTAGTGAAAGTATGTGCTGTCTCACTGTGGTTTTAATTTGAAATTCCCTATTGTACAATGGTGTTGAGAAGATTTTCATGTGATTATTGTCCATTTGTATATAATTTTTCTCATTTTAACACTGACTTTTCTGTTATTGAGTTATAAGAGATCTTGATATATTTACACAAGATACAAGGTACACAACATTTATTAGAATTATTATATAGAAATAGAATAGAAATAATAGAAATAATATATAGAAATAATAGAAATTATTATATAAT
>VMDR010015815.1:0-21849 GCA_007922815.1 Macrotus californicus | reverse complement strand
ATTTATACAGTAAAAGTGTGGGTAACCCCATTTTTCAGCGTTTTGTTGTTGGTATAATGGAGTTTCATCTAAGACAGAGTTATTCTGTAAATGTCCTGCTTTTTAAAAATGGAATATAGTCAGTGTTTTTCAGCACATTCAGTTTTATGCTAAAGATTAAGCTGTAGTACGAAACCGGGCTACCTGATTTACCGACTCGAGTGGTGGCCCTGGGACTTCTTTTCTTGCCGAAGTTCCACTATAACAGCTCCTTTTGTTATTTGCCTCTTTTTCATTAAGTTGAACAGCCAGACAGACTCCTATAATATATTAGCCCTCAATCAGCTGTCTGCCACCATCTACACCATCTAAGATTCCTGAAGGAGCTAAGCAGAGGCCAGACTCCAGGGGAATGCACAGTTCAATACCACCAGGCCCTGAACCTGTATGAGGCCTATAGACTGCAATGGATTATGGAGTCAAAAGGATTCCTTTTGTAAACCCTACTGTGGTAGCCAATTAAGTTGGTTCCTTGTCTCCTACATCCAAGCCTTCAAGGCCTCTACTTATTTGATAATAGGAAGAGACACCAAAACAGGGTAAGAAAATGGTTGTCTTATGAGTGGTCTCATCCATTCATTGCATTGCATCCTTCATTTGCTATAAACCCAACCCTGGTTTCAAAGGGGCACAGGCCTGGGAGCTTCTATCAACCACTACAGGCTTGTCAGAGGATGGCAAAGCAGCGGACAAAGCCGTCCGAAAGAGAGGGCAGGGCATTTAAAGAAGAGTAGCTGAGGTGTACGCCCTATGCCCTGTCTGGGAGCTTTGTAAATAAGAGCCTATTTATCTGTACAATCACCCTGTGAACTAAGTGGTAGTATCCCCTCGTTACAGATGAGAAAACTGTAGCAAAGTCAAATAATTTACCCAAGGTGGTTTTACAGACAGTAAATGACAGAGCCAAAGTTGCCCAGCTCCTTACTGAACCAGTATGATATGCTGCCTCCTGTTTGATATTAAACCAAAAAGAGGCAGGGCCCCAGAAATAGAAATCCTTGTTCCAGAGCTACTTATAGCTCTTCTCTTTCTTCAACTACAAGCGGCAGCCCTAATTCTTTGTCTAATCTAAATTAGGGAAGATGAGTGTGAGGAGGCTTTGAGTTACTGTTGAAATATGCCTGTGACATATAAAAAGGAAACGAAGCACCTTGGGCGCTAATCTGGATGTCTGTTTTAAAAATTAGTTTTTCAGAATTGAAGCCATCTCCTCTCATACATTTTTGGCTTCTAGAAAATCTTCCTTAATGTTAAAGAGTTAAGTTTTTTTTAAAGATTTTACTTAGTTATTTTAGAGAGGGGAAAGGAGAGAAACATCGATGTGTGAGAGATTCATGGAACAGTTGCCTCTCACACACCCTAAACCGGGGACCGCAACCCATGCATGTGCCCTGACCGGGAACTGAACCAGCGACCCTTTGGTTCACAGGCTGGCACTCAATCCACTGAGCCACATCAGTCAGGGCATAAATGTTCATTCAAATAAACTAATAAAAGCTGCCACTACCCATACCAGAATTTATGTTATCCTTACCAGAACTGGGTATAAAATATTCTTTCAAAATTCAGAATTAAATATATGTGAATTAGGTGATAGTGATATTTTTTTCTTTTCCAGGTTTGTATTTCAGCAGGTGGAAAAGTTTGCAAAGGTGGAAAACCAATACCAGTTATTGAAAATAGAAACCAACGAATTCCAAGGACTTCGAAGTAAAATCAGTTTAATTTCAGAAAAGGTAATTATTAATTGACTTATTTGGGAAGATTTTTCCCATTTTTCCGCCCTACTATAACCTTTCTACCCCAGGTCATAAATTCTTTTTTCCTACCTTTTAGACAATGCTGTTTTAACTCTCATAGGTCTCCCTACATCTTTACATTGTCCCTTCAATCCAATTTAGACTTAAATTATATTTTGAAAGGACAAGGATTTTTTTCCTATAACTAATGTTATTGTTTGAAAAGACTAATGTGTTCATACTGAGGTGACCTCAATTTTCTATTTATATATCAAGTGTCTAGATAGAACACTGAAAATATGATTGATCTTCAGATTCAAAATTAGAGTAGGAAAAGCATTTGTTGGGCAAAGATTCATCAGTGTTTGTTTCTCCTCTTTCCACTTGGTAAGCATATGTACATGTGCATATAAGACTGACTAACCTAAAAATAATGATTTTGTAACCAAATGGAAATTAACACCCATGTCTTTGTTGTGTTTCTTCAAGCTGTGAATGTAGATGCATTATTTCTGAGATGCTTAGAAATGTGAGACAAAAAAACTTTAACTCCCACCCTTCTCAGGAGAGTGTCTGCCATAATCAATAAGGCACATGTGGGCCTTGCCTGCACAATGCAATAGGAAGGGGAAACAAACAGGCGTGGGCTCCCAGCACAGCTGCATTGCCTTGGGGAAAAATCACTTCAACTTCTCTTGGCCTCTGTTTCCTTATTCATTAAGTGAGAATAACAAGTTTTTCTGTAAAGATCAGATAAGATAAAATAGATATGTGAACTCTATGAACACTTTCAAGCACTAACAAATTTAAGATAGTAACTCTTTTTTTAAAAAATGAAAAACTAGCCCTGGCTGGTGTAGCTCAGTGGATTGAGTGCTGGCCTGTGAAGCAAAGGGTCGCCGGTTCGATTCCCAGTCAGGGCACATGCCTGGGTTGCAGGCCGGGTCCCCAGTAGGGGGCGCAGGAGAGGCAACCAAACATGGATGTTTCTCTCCCTCTCTTTCTCCCTCCCTTACCCTTTCTCTAAAAATAAATAAATAAAATCTTAAAAAATATATTAAAAAAATGAAAAACTATTAGAATATATGGCAGTCCATAAATGCTGTTGTTTACTAGTCACTATATACAGGATGGGGCAAAAGTGGTTTACAGTTGTGAGTACACAAAACAGCTTATTCTTGTATTATTATTTATTAATTATTGTATTATTTCCTATATGAACAACTAAACTTACTTTTCCCCCATCTCGTATTTGAAGATTAAATCTTGAGACTTTATTATCTTGCAAAGTTGATTTTCTCAACCTTTGGGGTCTTCTGCCTCAGGTTATGCTCTGATGAGCAGCCCAGACTGGGGTTACCTTAGGTGAAGATGGGCTTGCCTCTTCAAAGTGCTGCTAATAAGACAACTAAACCCAGCAGTGCTACCAATATGCACATATTTCTCAGAATGGCTTGTTAAAGGAACTTGTGTTAGGGCTGCATTGTGAGCATTAAAAGTAATTTGTAAACCAGGTCTCAGCATTGTCTTATTGTACTGTTGCACATTTGTTCCCAGGTGTCACCTGGACCTGCTTCAGGTACAATTGGGGTGGACCCAAAAGGTTTATGGCCATTTTTCTTCTTAAACATCAACAGACATGTTCTTTTTTTTTTTTTTTTTTTTTTTTTTTTTTTGCCATGATGATCAGAATACCAGCTTTTATTTTTTTTTAATGTATTTTATTGATTATGCTATTACAGTTGTTCCATTTTCCCCCATTTATTCCCCTCCGCCCTGCACACCCCCTCCCACCCACATTCCCCGCCTTTAGTTTGTGTCCATGGGTCGTACATATAAGTTCTTTGGCTTCTACATTTCCTATACTATTCTTAACCTCCCCCTGGCTATTTTCTGCCTACCATTTATGCTTCTTTTTCCCTGTACCTTTTACCTCTCTCTCTCCCTCCCACTACCCCTCTAATAACCCCTCATGTGATCTCCATTTCTGTGATTCCATTCCTGTTCTAGATGTTTGCTTTTGTTTTTAAACAAACATGTTCTTTATACCCCAAGATACAGGGACTACAAAAATGCATAAGACATGGTCTCTTCCCCTAAAGAATTTGGAAGCTCTCCTGTGGTTACCTGACTACCTCATCAGTCTGTTAAAGGGTCGGATTTCAGAGTCACTTCTCAGCCTTTCCTCACCGACACCCAGAGTCTGACCTTGCCTCCAAGCATCCGTTCTCCCGTGCTACTTCTGTCATGACACGAATCATAACCTATTGTGATCTTTTTGTCGTTGTTAATTTGTTTCCTTTACTGATCTTCAGGACAAACACGGCGTCTCTTATGTTTGTATCCCCACTGCCTAATAATGAAACAGAGGACAGTTAATAAGTCTTACTGGAACCCTGGAATATATGATGTAAAAGGTCCAAAGTCCTATCTCCCTTAACCCAATTGTGAAGCCAGGGACAATACTATATCTACATTTTTATACCCAGTGTCTAGCACAGGTCGGGCACAGAGTGAACACTCAAAAATTCTTGAATTATATGCGCTCAGTGCCAAATAGATGGCAAATGTACAATATGGTATATGCTGTAGGGGTTCACACTGTCAGGCTATGGCAGAACGCTCCACTGACAAGCTGAGATCTGGTCTGAGCCTTGAAGGAAGGACAGACCTTAGCTAAGCAAAGAGGAGGGAAGATGAGCCTAGAGAGGTTATGGCATTTGGGACTTGATCCTGGAAATATTAGGAAACATTGTGGGGTTTTTCATGTTGTACTATGATGTACACAGCAGTTTCTAAAAGCTTAATTTGGCTGTAGTGTGTAGAATAATTTAGAGGAAGTAACTAGAAGCAGATATTAAATAATGCTTCTAGAATATTTTCCTCGATCATCAAAGTTTTGTCTGGGTGCCCCATGTCAGTGCTTCCATAGTTCTTCCTGTCATATAGACTTGGCTTTCAGCCCGATTAAACTACGCTATTGAAGGGCAGAACTGTGTCTTGTACAGCATTCAACACAAGGCTTCAAGCATATGATAAATTAATGTTCCTTTCTAGGCCTTCCTGTGTCTCTAAGGCTGCTATGCATGTAAGTGCAGACTAAGAGAGGCCCACAACCTGGCCCGTGTATGTTCCAGACATATATTGGAACGTGCCAGGAGCTTACCATAATTCACAGCTACTTAGAACACACACCATTGGACATAAGTTGTCTCACCAAACTGTGTTTTTTTTTAATTCATTTTGTCTTTGTGATATCTGATGCTGTTAATAAGTTTTGTAACGGTCTCTAAAAAAGCCAAATAACCATATAAATGACAACTCAGTTGCTTTCCATTGGAGTGAAAAAAGGAAGAAATGTAATATACTTCAGGCTCCTTTAGCATTATTTTTCACTCGAATACCCACCCATGAAAATGTGCCAGTATTTAGGATTATAAATTCAGGTGTGTATTTTTCTGCTATAGTGCCAATCTACTAAATCTGTTTTCAGTATTTGAAAACAGCATTAAAGTAACAAATGTATTTGTCAGTGTGGTTCTGATATACTTGGTATTTTAGACATCTTCAGAATTTGAACTTGGCACATGCTTGTTAGAGTGTGTTTCCCTAACATAAAAGTTATTAAGTAGCATTGGGAATTGTTTTGTGTTATAAATGCAGCTTGAGTCTACTGAAAGTATCCTGCAGGAAGCTACATCATCCATGTCTTTGGTGACCCAGTTTGAGCAGGAAGTGTCCAGCCTCCAGCGTATCATGTATTACATTCAAAATAGTGAAGAGATGCTCACTCAAAAGATGCAAAGCCTTAATGAGAAATTCCAAAATGTTACAAATTTCTGGAAGAGAAGACTAGAAGAAATGAATGTTAATACGGACATTTTCAAGTCAGAATCAAAGCATATACATTCTCAAGTTACTGTCCAAATTAACTCAGCTGAACAAGGGATAAAATTGCTCACTGAAAGGCTACAAGATTTAGAAGACAGCACGCTCAGAAATATTAGAACAGTGAAAAGACAAGAAGAAGAGGATCTTCTGCGAGTCGAGGAACAGCTGGGCTCAGATACAAGAGCGGTTGAAAAGCTAGAAGAGGAACAGCATGCTCTTTTTGCCAGAGATGAAGACCTGACTAACAAGCTTTCCAGCTACGAACCCAAAGTGGAAGAATACAAGACACATTTGCCAACCATAGAAAGTGCAATTCGCTCTGTTCTCAAAGTTTCTCAGGATCTGATAGGGACAGAAAAGAAAATAGAAGACTTAACTACTCAGATGTTTAATATGGAAGAGGATATGCTGAAAGCAGTATCTGAGATCATGGAGATGCAGAAAACCCTTGAAGGACTTCAGTACGATAATAGCATATTAAAGATGCAAAATGAACTGGATGTTCTGAAAGGAAAGGTTCATGACTTTATAGTATATTCAAGTACAAGAGAAAAGGGAGCTTTAGAAGAACATAATCTGGAAAATAAAGGAATCGATAGTGATGTCTAAATGCACCACGTTTATTCTGAGGAACCACATTACTATACATTAATGGATTAGTTCCATGCTTTGGTGTTGTGTGATGATGTCTCATGTCATCCTAGTTATGGGAAAAGGAGCAAGATGTCCACACAAGTGGATTATCCCAATGATCAAAGCTTATCTCTTTAAGCAATAAAACTTATTTTATTTTAACCATTTTAAAATAGAAATATTTTTAAAATATGTATTTCTCTACTTTTTAAGAAGCAATATACTTAATATTTTTAAATGCTTTTCTAATAATTAATAGTCACCATTATGAATTTCACCTATTGGACCCCAATATATTAATGTCTCTAGGAGCTAATGAGGATTACCTCCTTACTAAATGACCCCAGTTTGCTATTTTTCAAACCTTATATCTATTGTACTTGTTCTACCTTTTCTGTCACCTGAAAAGGTGACCTACTGACCTGATCCTTCTGTCAGGTCTGTTGGTAAAATGCCAGTCTCAGCCAGGTCTTCATTTCTTTTGTAATTTACTACTGGCTAAGAATCCAGACAACGGAGTTCATAGGAATTTTGTCTAAAATAAAAGATATCATGCCCAAGGGCAAGCGTGAGGTGCTTTGCTATGAATTAATATGCACTTTTTGAAAACTATAGAGTCTTGGAAACTTTTTTTTACTTTTTGTTAAGGTTCTAAATTGTGTTACAGACACTTGTAAGAATTTTTAAATAATAGTAAATACAGAGTGAGGTAAAAGTAGTTGACAGTTGTGAGTACATGAAACAGTTTATTCTCATATTATTACTTATTAATTATTGTATTATTTTCCTTGTGAGTAACTGTAAGCCTACTTTTGCCCCTCCTTGTATGTTTTTACTGAAGGTTTTTCCTTTGAATTAAGTGTGTATGCTTTGAAGTATGGCCTTTTGGAATATCTCTGCATAGCTGGGTTTTTTTAAAAGGTTCTGACTGTATTACAGACTCTTGAGTTTACTAGATACAGGATCTCCAGAGAAACCATACACCAATAAGCCTGTGGCCTATTTTAAAGAGGAAAAAGCAGCAAAATGAGAAAAAATGAGAACCAGCCTGCCACCTCCCTAACTCTCTAGCCTCATCTCTTTCCACTCTTTCCCTCCTTCCCTGCTCACACTTTTACACCAATTTTCTGCCTGGAATGCTCCTTCCTGTCCTTGAGGGTCTTTCTCAAATGTTACCTTCCCATAACCCTCCACCTGTGCCCGCCCCACCACCACCGCCATGTAAAACTAAACTTCCAACTCCCTACCCCCTTAACAAACTTTCTATGTAACAAATTTTACTATTACCCCCAGTATAAGTTCTAGGAATGAAGGGTTTATCTCTTTTGCTCACTACTATACCCCCAAGGACCAGAGTGGTGCCAGTTACCCGACAAGAGTTAAGTCAGTATTTGTGTTTGAATGAAAGTGTCATGAAAGACACTTAGATGTTTGCTGGGCAGCCGGCTCCTCCCAAGTGTGTCACAGTCAAGACAAGTAAGACACTGCCCTGGCCTTTAACGCACCAGCTGGAGAACTGCACCACAAACAGAAGTGTGCCACACAGGGCTGCAAACTAAGGGCACGGGCAGATGTGCCAAATGCTCGGAGGACGAGGCCTTGGGGCTTTACCTTTCCAAGGCCCAATTCAGCTTCCTTCATCTCGAAGTTCTCCAGGCTCTCCTCTGAGTTCCTGAGTGGGGGGTTTACGGTCAGGGTTAGGTTACTCATCCAGAGGTACAACTTCCTACCTCTCCAACTTAGGCACAGGATTTCATGAAACCAATTCAAAAGGCTCTGCCCTTCAGCCTCCACCCTCTCCCTAGGGCCACTCCCCACAGTGGGCTGAGTACACACACACACACACACAAATAAAAATGATAAAAGGTGATGAAAATTAAGGTCATTAAAAGTACATCATTCTTTTAAAGAGTCTCCACACTAATTGCCCAACCAAATTTGTTTCATATAGTGATTTTATTTTACTGAAAACTCTATAATAGAGTCACAAGGAATAAGACATGGACACACTGATATGTGATTAAGCAGAGATCCAGCTGTATTTTTTGAATAACGATAATCAGAAATGTGCAGGGTTGGGGGAGGCCTTGGGACTTTTATTGGTAAACTGATGTATCAAGAGTGTCCAAACTCGGCATTGAAAACTGGGTCAACTTCCTATGGAAGTACTGTTCCTTCTTGCTTATTCTTGACAATAAGCACTGTAGTCCCAGTTTTATAATGCAATTTCAGTGGAATTAAGCACAAAGAACTTGAAAGCAGTTGGCTACAAAAGGCAGTTGTGGTCATGTAGTTTTATTACGTAAATCTGCACATTTTTTGAAAAATCCCAAATATGTTCTCGTATGGTAGACAGCCATTGATCATAAAAATGGAAGAGTGCTACTATGAAAAAGGTATAGCATTAATTGCTGGAATCTTAACATTAAATTTCTTGAGTTCTGAATTTCTAAGTTCATGTCTGTGTGCACTGACAAAATTGTATTTGCTTGCCTTTATTTTCATGCTAATAAAGTAGATTACAAAGTTAGTTGGAACTTTGTTCTTTCAACCTCCCTCCTGTAAGATGAGATGTGATCTCTTGTATTCCTCCCTTCTACTTTTTTTTCTGGTCTCTCACTGTATTTGATACCACGTTATTATTATTAACTTGTATATATCAAAGTAAGTTACAGGAAATAAAGGGAAACAATATGGCCACTGGGCTCTATAGTGGCAGTGACAAGAGAAACAGAAACTGCCCTTCTACAAGGATTTCATGAGAAAACTATTGTGTGTGTATACACATATGTATTGTGTGTGTATACACATGTGTATATTCCTTTACGCACAGGATTCACTATTTTAAAATGTCATTAGAGAGTTTTAGATGTACCAAATTTATCTTCCTCTGTTTCTTATATTCATTTATTTAACACAAATACTTGAAATTTCAAAAACTTCCCTGTTTCAAATATTGAATTATATTGTTGATCTTTCCTTAAGGAAGGCTACCATATTCTTTTTTTTCTTTTTGCATTTTATTTTATTTTTAGACAGAGGAGAAGGGAAGGAGAGAGGAAGAGAAATATCAATGTGTGGTTGCCTCTCTCACACCCCCTACTGGGGACCTGGCCTGCAACCCAGGCATGTGCCCTGAATGGAAATCGACCCTTTTGGTTTGCAGGCTGGTGTTCAATCCACTGAACCACACCAGCCAGAGCAGATTACCATATTCTAAGACACACTTTTGTATCTTTATAATTAATAATTGATTTTACATGAATTGATTTTTGATACAAAATACTGGACTCGTTTAAAAAAGAACATTTAGCACATATAAATCACTTTTATAAAACACCTAATTTTTTTAAATTCTTGGATGTAAATTTCCAAAGTATATTTATGTTTTTATTTCTTTAAATTTTTATTAGAAGCTGTTGACTAGGCATACTTTTATTTTTTATAATGAAAAATGTTGATTTATTCATCTGTAGGGTTTCATAGAAAACTAAACTCGTACATTACAAAGTTAATGACATTATTTTAATCTCAAACTACTTGTAGTCCTTTGACAGAATCTATTACCTTTTTGTTTTATTGATTTTAGAGACAGAGGAAGGGAGAGGGAGAGAGAAAAACATCAATTTGTTTTTCCAGTTATTTATACATTCATTGGTTGATTTTTGTGTGAGTCCTAACCGAGGATCAAACCCACGACCTTGTCTTATTGGGATGATGCTCTAACCTACTGAACTACCCAGTCAGGGCTGAATGTATAATCTTGATCGAAGCTTAATATGATCTCATTATACAATAATGATGCTGTAAATTCACCAAATGCACAAACCAAAACTAACAAAAACCTCCTTTTTCTATAGCCTTACCTCATATTTGCACAGTTGGCAAAAGCTATACAAATTCAGCCAGCATCTGTATGTTTCAGTTCAGCTATGACCTACCAATGTAATACAAATCAAAATGCTCCATCCCAGCTTTACAGAGCACGGGAGGAGAGAACTACCACACTGTCACACTGCCAGGAGGTCTCCACTCATCATTATCATCCCAACAGCTCTCTGTTGAGTACCTGCTGGATCTCAGTCATTGTGTAGGGCACTTTGCATGTCTTATCATGAATTCTCACCACAGCTTGGCTAGCTATGAGACCCATTTTACAAATGAGGCAGTTGAGACTCGGCGAGATCAGGAATCTTGCAATCCAGTTGCTGGGTCTGTCCAACTCCAGTAGCTACTGACCTCACACTATTCAATGCAACCTGCTGCCGTTCAACCAGGGATGGAAAAGAATCACAAGGAATCTGTCAGTAGAACGTCCCTGAGGATTCAAAAAGCTGTCATTCAGCTAAATTTGATGGTAGATGATGACTGCTATATCACCATTAAACTAGACTGTAAGTCACTCAAAAGTTGTAACTGTGACCTAAAATGGTTTGGGCCTTGGGCATGAGAAGGAATTAAGGAATGCTTAAGGAAGAGCTGGAAAGCAGTGGTGGAGGAAGAACGGTAGATGGGGATCTTCTGACCTAGGCCTTGCTACTGACTGTTTTGGGGCCCTTGATGTGGGGCTGTTTTTAATTAGTAAAATGATTGAATTGTACCAAATAATGTGATATTCCTTCCTCTGTGCTTCTCCAGCAACTGAAAAAGAAGTCACTATCATTTAGCTCGTTTTGTCACTGTACAGAGGATTGATAGTACAAAAATAACTGAAAAATGCTCTTTCCAGTAACACTTAATATTTCCTTAATGTTTTCCTTCTTATTCACTAGTAATACACTTAATACATCTTTTACCAAATGCTTTCCAGAGGAGCAGTGAAGTTATGGTTAACACTAATAAAACTTAAGTTGAATTTCAAGTTAAGCTTTTAACCAATTTAATTATTGTGGTATTATATTTTCTTATAGTGTCAGAAGTCTGAAGCTATCATGGAACAGTTGAAGTCTTTCCAAATAATTGCTCATCTAAAGCGGCTACGAGAGGAAATTTCCGAGCTGAAAGCTTGGTCCAACAAGATAACAGAAAAACAGGATACACTGAACAACAATTTGACAACTCTTTCTCAAGATGTTACAAAAGTAGACCAAAATACAATTTCCATGGCAAAAGATATTGGTCTCAAGACTACAACTATAAAAACGGACATACGACGTATTTCAGGTTTAGTAACTGAGATAACATCATTGAAAGATTCTGTGCAAGAACTGGAAAATAGGATAGAAAAAGTAGAGAAAAATACAGTAAAAAACATAGGTGATCTTCTTTCAAGTAGCATCGACCGAACGGCAATGCTCCGAAAGACAGCATTTGAAAATTCACAGAGAATTAACTCTGTTAAGAAGGTGCTTTCAGAGCTAAAGAGTGATTTCGACAAGCACTCAGACAGGTTTTTAAGCTTAGAAAGTGACAGAGCTAAAGTTCTGAAGACAGTGACTTTTGCAAATGATCTAAAGCCAAAGGTGTATAATCTAAAGAAGGATTTTTCCCGCTTGGAACCGTTGGTAAATGATTTAACACTACGCATTGGGAGATTGGTTGCTGAATTACTACAAAGAGAGAAAGAAATTGCTTTCTTAAATGAAAAAATATCTAATCTCACAATAGTCCAAGCTGAGATTAAGAATATAAAAGATGAAATAACACACATTTCAGATATGGATTAGCTTGAAATTATTTAGATTAGATTGAAGGGACTTGATTTTTCACGGGACTTCTGTCATATTATGAAAGGACTGACAAGTTAGAAACAGTGAAATTCTGTAGTAAATACCATTTTGTACATGACTCTATTTTGGACAGTAAAAATAAAGTTTTTTAAAGTGTCAAAGAGTTGATTTTTCAAAATAAGCATGCTAAAACATATACTCGAAACTTTCTTTAGCAAGAACCTTATACATCAGAGAGGGAGAGAGAAAAGTATGGAGAAGCAGGATCTGCCAGTGTAGCCCTGGGAAGTTGAGATGGTGCAGCCTGAGTCCCTGGGACTTGCCCTCACTGACTGCCAGGGAGCACACTTGCGTGGTTGGGGTCCTCACCGGATCCTGCCATCAGGGTCGGGGCTGTTGCATTCATTATCCATTTATGGAGTGCTTCATACGTGCCAAGCACATGCGTAGGAGCTTTGAGGGATACATCACTGGATAGCAAGTATCCCCTGATCTCTCAGAACTTAGAGCTGGCTAACTAGGGAGTTTATCAGAGCTCTGGTTGCAACAGTAATCCACGTTATCTCATGGGGAAAATAAGGAGGGTTTATTAATCTCATCAGTATCCCAAGGGAAGAATTGTGGTATAACCATTACTCATGGGTTCTGGAACCGGAAGGCCAGTACCAACAGAGGCAGAGCATCTTCTTCCCTCAAGGGGGCCAGAGCACTGACCTCACCTAGGCACTCATTAGAAATGCAGAATCTCAGGCTCCACCTCACAGCTACTGAATCAGAATCTGCGTTTGTGGTAAAATCCCAAGGAAATCCGTGTGAACATTGACGTTTGAGTGCTGTAAGAGAAACTTGAAGCAGGAATATGTCCTTGTTTTTGTATAAACATGTGAATTTTTTTAAAGATTATGTTTAATATTACATGTTAGCCACTATAATTAGTATTAAAATTGATCTGCATAATTCCAAATTGAGCCCAAAGAAAGTTTCTTCCTGCTTCTTTGATTTCCTACTATTCTCTTCTCTTTCTTGAACTGCTGTTCCACTTGAAGTTTCCCTCACAATTTTATTGCTTTTTTTATTTTTAAAGATTTTTTAAAATTTATTTTTAGAGAGAGGGGGAGGAAGGGAAAAAAAGAGGGAGAGAAACATCAATGTGAGAGAGGAACTACACCAACTGGGGACCTGGCCCACAACCCAGGCCTGTGCCCTGACTGGGAATCAAACCTGCAACCCTTTGGTTCACAGGCCAGCACTCGATCCACAGAGCCACACCAGCCAGGGCTTACTGCTTACATTTTACTTAAGTAATGGTGCCATCGTATTTTCAAATGGTGTCATAGCTGTCTGAAACTAGATTTTGAGTTTCCAGATCACTCAAGTTGTATCTTTTTTAAAGATATCCCTTTGCACCTAGCACATAGCTGAGATAGAGTAAGCACTTATATGTGTTTGCCTTAAATATTAAAAATAGAATCCATTAGATCCAGTCAGTAACTGTGTTACTAAATACAGCAACTATTAGTATTTGGGATATTTGAGTTTTCTTATTCTAAACTATAACGATTGTTTATGATAGATTTTCCGTAATTACAGTGGCAAAAGACGGGTTTGTTGAAAACTTTGATTCCTGCCCATTTTAACATAATAGAAACTATAAGGGACACTGAAAGCAGAGACATCCGGGTTCCAGTCCTGGCTCTACCACACTTAGTTCTGTGACCTTGGACAAATGTAGTATCTGTGAACCTTAATCTCTTCATCTGTAAATAAGAATAATAATACTTACCTTACAGGGCTGCTGTGAATATCAGCATTAGCATATCCAAAGTGCCTGGCACATCTAATAAAGCGCAAAGCCATTAAATAACAGGAAGTTACATAGAATGGGACTTTTTTCGTAAACAGCTCTCTATCACAAAGGAAGGTCACTGCAGTACAGTACATCCTAATGTAGTATTTGTTCATGATGATGACACCAAATGAAATGTAAATTATGTTCCATGTAATCGTCTTAACACAACGCATTTTCAACATGAAAAAATGTAAAAATTTCAGCACTTAAAAATACGTATTTATTTAATCTGAAAAGTCATTTATGAGGAATATTTTTTTCTATCAGTGCCAAAAAAATGAAGGACTCCTCTTATTTGGTGCTGGTTCTACTCACTATTGAAATAATGCTTCACAAATCTGTCAGTAGTTTGGGAGCCAAGCAGAGAAGGAACCCTGAAACCTGGAATGTCACTAGGCTCCTGGGTCATGGTTTTGTCCTCAAGTCAGATGGCTTTTGTGGCACACACAGGAGGATGGAAAACTTTTCATCTGTTCCCTAACAACAGGAAACGTGAAATTACTTATTTCAGTAATAAATATGATCTCTACCGGTGAGTCGTCTTCAGCTGTGAGATTTCCCTGCACTAGTATCATTTAAAGTCTAACCAGCTGCACAGTCAGTAAAATCTGTACATTGCTTATCCCTCAGTAAAAGTGGGGTACAACATATTTTCAGATGTTAGTGATGTCTTCATAGTTTTAACCTTGGTTAATACAGCCCTCTGAGATCGACTCATGGGTCTTGAAGTAATAAAGATATTTCCCCTCGTATGAATTATCCTCCATCTTCAAATCTTGCATACATATTCCACAAAGCAGCTGATTTGTACATCGAATCACAGTACTAGATAGGAATTACAGTCTGTCTTGTGTAGGAGACACATTCCCTAGGTTTTTATTCAGTGTTTATGAAGTGACTGTTGCATGCATGGCACGTGAGAGTCTGTCTATAAAGGCACATGAAAACTTTGGAATTGTTGCTTTCTAGGAAACTCACGTCGCATTGTAGTAACCAAAAGATTCATAAACTGTATCAGTGGTGAAGTTAACATTTCACATAATCCTATGAACATTACCAAGAATGTGAAGTCAGAGCTGCCATTTAAAAGAAACGATTTGCCCTGGCTAGTGGCTCAGTTGGTTGTTGTCCCACGTAACAAAAGTTGCAGGTTCGATTCCTTGTCAGGGCACATACCTAGATTGTGGGTTCAATCCCCAGTTGGGGTGCAAACGGAAAGCAACTAACTATCCTCTCTCTCTCTCTCTCTCTCACCCCTTTTGCTCTCTTTAAAATCAGTAACTTTAAAAAAATGCACTTCAATCTTTATAAAATAAAAAAATTAAAGAAGAGATAGATTCTATCTGAGGTAAGAGCTGTTAGGAGTAGCTGACTTATTAAGGTACCACATTATTTGATATATCAAGAGAGGCACAGTATTTAAATGAACTACACATTCCTCCAAGTTTGGAATCAGTTTGCTCCTTAACCATGTGGTATCTGAAATTATTAACAATTTTGTGATTTATCTCATAAATGATAAAAATTCTATAAACAATGATTATATAATCTTATGCTAAAGAAAAAGTATATAACTCAAATTAACAGCAAGACTGCCATACACCAAGCTTCGTGAACATATGGACACTTCCATCCCAAAAATAATATCACAGAAATGTTAAACTCATTTTAAAGTATGGTCAAAACATTTCATGAAGCTTTCACAAAATGGAGATCTGACTAAGCTTTTACTTCTTTTTCCATTCAATTTTATTTTACATGTCACTAGGTATGCCCAATTTAGCAAAACAAGCTGTTTTTTTTAATTTTTTATTTATTGATTTTGATCCCCTGGCTGGCTGGCTCAGATGGTTAGAGCATCGTCACACACCAAGAGGCTATGGGCTTGATTCTTGGTCAGGGCACAAACCTAGGCTGCAGGCTCAGGAGGCTACCAATTGGTCTCTCTTACATTGTTTCTTTCTCTCCCTCTCTTAGAATCAATAAACATATCCTCAGATGAAAATTTTTTTAAAAAATTTTATTATTTTGAGAGCGGTATCTATTTATTTATGCATTCGTTGGATGCATCCTGTACGTGCCCTGACCAGAGACTGAACCCACAACCTTGGTGTACTGGGCTGATGCTCCAACCAACTGAGCTACCTGGCCAGGGCCAGGGTTTGTTTTATGGCTCTTCAAAACTGTTTGACTCCTATGTGATCCCTCTGAAAGCTACTATGCAATGCTATCTTGTCCTAGCATTACGACATAATGCAGTTAAAGAACTAATTGAGCCCTAGCTGGTGTGGCTCAGTGCCTGAGTACAAGTCTGAGAATCAGAGGGTTGCGGGTTCAATTCTCAGTCTAGGGCACATGTCTGGATTCGGGCCAGGTCCCCAGTAACGGGCGCACAAGACAACCACACATTGATGTTTCTCTGCCTTTCTCCCTCCCTTCCTCTCCCTAAAAAATAAATAAAATCTTTTAAAAAAACTTACCATATACATATATTCATTCTACAAGGCTCTAACTTATGGAACTTACAATTTATTATACCAAATGTGAAAGCCAGTTATTAAAATTTCCTTATTAGGATCTTCATTTCAGTATAAATTTTAAAATGTGAAATGGAACTCACAAAATTTTAAGTGGGGATTTTACTTGAATTTTGAGGATGAAATTGTTTTCTTTTAGAAAGCTTTGAAATATCAACTACAGATATAAGACAGCTTGAACACAGGACATAATAATATCCACAAATAAAACCAACTGTCTCTCTTGAAAATAAAACTTGAATCCCGTGAGGTTGGCAGAAGTGCCTCATACTGAAGGCTAGCTGAACAGCACTTCTGGTTTTCAAATATAGGCCTGCTTTGGATTGGCTCAAAAAATATATATATATATTATACTCAATATATTCAATATATACATATATCTCTCCAATCCCACAGGCTGTTCTTACACTGTGACTGATACTCCTCCCAGCAAGAGGTGGTGTCTGTTCCTCTCCCCTGAAGCTAAGATTTGGTCTTCTGGGAATTCCAATGCTGTGACCGAAAGTATAGAAGTGATGTGATGTCTTCCAAGCCTAGATCCTAAAAAAAAAAAAAAAATTCTTCTGTCTGGCTCTACTTTGGAGCCCTGAAGTAAGTCCAGTTGTCCTAAGCCACCATGCTATAGATGTTGAAGAAAAACTAAGCCACTAACAGGGAGCTGCTCAGAAGTCTCTCTCCAGCCTGGGTAAGTGAAAGCCTTTGGATATGACCCCATAGCTACCATCTGATTGCAACTTCAGGAAACCCAGAACCGGAAAGATCCGATAGAGATGTTCCTGAATTCCTGACCCACAGAAAGCTTGAGATTATAAACAGTCTCAGGTCATTTCAGATTTGTTGTACAGCAATAACTAATGCACGGTGCTGATGCTAATTTACTACAGCCATCACTACCTTGGGCTGACTTCCACTCTACCTATAACGGTTTGGCTCATCTGCACCCATAACCCTTCCTTTCTCTCTCCAACACAGGTAAAATGAGACCGATACCGTAAACGAGACCAAATAGGGAAGTTAATGTGCAACTAGATGTACCTGGTTTCTAAATTTACAATATGGATTTGTAATGAAATCATCTCTCCCTGATAAGACTCCTTGAAAATCCTTTTCGTGGAGTCCCACCTGTATACTTCAGTGATTGTCAACCCAACCCAGATATTTATAACCAAAGGCCTCAAGGTAAAACGTCATCAGATTCGAGAAACATTTTTAACTACATTGTACATTGGACTTTGATACTTTCTAAGCAAACAAGGGAAAACTAGAGTGGCTTACTTCCTGGAAGCTTTTAAAATACCAGTTTGGGCTCAAACCTACAACCAAATTTCAGTGCCCAGGTTCACCCAATGCCTTCCCAGGGGCACTTGTCTACTGCAGTTAAACAGTTATCTTAGAAACAAAACTGACAACAGCTTACTGAAACTTTTTTGTAAATGTAGAAGTCAGATTTGTGTGGAATAGAATTAATTACCCAAAATGGTTTGTAACTGTCAATTGCTTTGTTCCTTTTAAAAACTGTTATTCTGTCCCTGACTGGTATGGCTCAGTAGACAGTGCCAGCCCACAAACCAAAGGGTCGCAGGCCAGGTCCCCAGTTGGGGGCATGCAAGAGGCAACCACACATTGATGTTTCTCTCCTCCCTTTCTTCCCTTCCCCCTCCTTAAAAATATTTAGTAAATAAAAACTATCATTCTAAGAATTGGCCTGGTTTAGATTACATCTTACAATTAAAGATTACCAAATTCACAGGGATATTAAAAAGCATAGTACACAGTGCAAAAAAAAATTTTTTTTAAAGACTTTATTTATTTTTAGAGAGAGAAGGGAGAAAGAGAACCATCAATGTGTGGATGCCTCTCGTGCGCCCCCCAATGAGGACAGGGCCCGCAACACAGGCATGTGCCCTGACTGGGAATTGAACCAGCGACCCTTTGCTTTGCAGTCTGGCGCTCAATCCACTGCGCCACACCAGCCAGGGCCAAAAATTCAATCATATACCAAAATCAACTTGTCAAAATACAATCACTTACCCATACTTAACAATTAAATCAAATTTTTGAAAATTTAGATATTTCCTAAAAATGTAGGAACTCTTGAGTGACAAAACTTGAGCCACGCGACAATTTACGAGGAGGGATCAGAGTGCTGAACGAACAGTGGTTAGTTCGTACTTTTTTCTGGAGGTCTTAGACAGTACTATTTCTTCCCATTTGGTTAAGCCTTTTTTCCCCAAAGGTTTTATTTATTTTTTCAGAAAGGAAACACCCAGGCATGTGCCCTGACCAGAAATCAAACGAACTAGTGACCTTCCACTTTGGGGGATGGTGCTCAACCAACTGAGCCACACCAGTCAGGGCAAGGTGAAATCTTTCAAAACTAGTTTTAAAAATAATTATCAAGTCACAGACCAATCATGAACAGTTGGGTTTATTTCAACAACGAATTTGAAACTCCTGCCTTAGGCAAGAGTACTACAGTAATTATATCAGGAAGAGACAATTTCCTACACTGTCATATATATATAAAAGTTCCTTTAGCATTTTCCTCAACAATGACCAACCAGCAGATTCAGTCCGTATTTGCTTTGATCTGTCTACTGAGTTAACCCGAGCTTCTTCTTCAGAGACTCTGGCATCTCGGGTGGGGGAGGACGCGGGAGCCTGAAGTAGACCTTCACGGAGTCATAGATGAACCACTGTAGTGCAGTCAGAGTGCCGATCATGATGATTCGGGCGAAGAGGCCCTTCCACACACCTGGTTGAAAACACGAAACATGAGTGAAAAACGGAATATACCCAAAAGTGTTATTCTTTCTTTAGAAGAAAAACATCCTACCTTTAAATCCAAGTCTCTTGAGGACCTGAGAAGCACTGCTGCCTTTCTCTTTATTCAACACAGACACCACAGAATCAGCAGGGTGAGAAACAATTGCACAGAAGACTCCAGCTGAAAAAAGTCAAGAAATATGATCTGATATGGGGTCAGTTAAAAAAACAATCACATCACAACCAACAACCTTTTCATGACCAAGTAATAAAATTTTAGTTCTTAGCAAAAAAATCAGATTTAGAGAAAGGTTATAAAGTAGTCTACCTAATCTTTTAAAAGTTTTTATATTCAATTTTAATAAACACTTTCTCCTGTATTAAAACTTTTCTTGAAAAACTAAACAACAAAAACACCACAAATAGTACAGCAGTCAAATCAATACATTCCCAAGCTTAACCATGCAAACCACAAACTAATTCTATCAGGACCGAATTAGTAAGTATTTATGAATTCTGAAGGGCACATGAAATGCTATGGGAAGATCTAACTTCTTTGGAATATTCTTTTCTTCAAAATACAGGTCAGTAATGGAAATAATTAGTTGTCCTGAATTTCACAGACAAGCACGTCCTAAATAATTCATACCTATGTAACCTGCCACAAATGTCACAACCAGCTGCTCTGCCTTTGAACATTCACTTCGGGGCTTAGGAACCACAAACTTGTACAATGCTTCCACAGTACGTTCAAAGCAAGCGAACTTCATCATGGTGTATGGTATCTGTCTCATCCAGAGAGGAGCAACCCCCTTGTAGAATCTAGGAAATCAGAAAACTTATTTTACTCAGTTGCATATACTCATCTAGCAGAATTTCCACCGTTAACAGAAGTGTCCGCACACCAGTCAAGTCCTGATAGTGAAAAAATGGCAGCACAACTGCATGTCATTTCCATCAGAACCTAAGACTAACATGCAGGTATATTTATCTCACATGCCAATGACTCAAGCACCTTTGACTGTACAACCAGAAAAGTTGCTGGATGTTTCTTGACTGGAACTACAAGAAACAGTAAGTTTACAAGTAGAACTCAGTTCAAGATTGGCATCCACAAAGGTGGATCTAAGGAAGCATGTTGTGGCCTGACTATATGCAAATTCTTAACTGTGAACATGAATGACAAAAACTGTAATAAGCCCTCCCCAAAAGTTAACAGTTAATGTTTAGGTCAAATATCAAGTCATTTGTAGACTGACAAATGATTCCTACTTTAGAAAAAAATCCTTAATGTTTACTTACGCATTTAAGCCTTCTTCCTTATACATTTTGGGAGCTGCATCCCTCAGAGTGTTAGCATAACCTGGCTGGGTTTGAATTCGAACCTTAGCAGCTTCCATAGGAGCCAGAGCAATGTCAGCAAAGAATTCAGCACTGGCAGAGGAGGCCAAGTATAGTGATGTGCGCCAGAGATAGGTGTTCTCCTAATTGAAATACATGAGGGACATGAATTGGCTGTTTTCAATTTCACCTTAAGAGACAGTTCTGGGAAAGAGTTAAATTTCAGACATTTTAAGAGTCTTTAGCATATAGTCCATGGATAACACACACGAGCCTGACTATATGCCTACCTCTCCTAACTTCATCAACCACATATTTGCATTATGAAGGTTTTTTTTTGTTTTTATAAACATCTAGGTACCATGCAACTAACTATACAAAGAGATCTGTGGAAGAGAGCCTATTCCATGAGTAATTACTACCAGATTCAGTTAGCTCCTGGCCAGAACAGGTTGCTTCCAGAAAATCCCCTCAAAAACTGCGTGATCGACTCTCCCCTATGCCCCAGGTATGCTGGTTCTGTTGCATGCGAGGCAGTCTCCCCTTATCTGTGGTGGGTCACATGCAAGTACCCCCATCCATCTTTCTCTGTCCTGTATAACCCCTTAGTGCCTGCCACCTGGTGCAGAGGATACCGATGTCTTATCTTGCTGCCACCCAAAGACATGCCTCATATATAAGTCCCCTTATTAAACTCTTGATATAAACTCAAAATCCATCTTAGTTGGAAAGCAGCAGTCTAATAAAAAAGGAGCACTAAAATCCAATTATATACATTTTCTGTTTTTCATCCTGTGGTTGCTAAAACAGACTTATGATTTGAAACATGTTGCTCTTCCTTTCTGAGGCCATTTCCTCGGTTCTAAAATGAGGTGGGTCAGATAAAAACCTAAGATCCTTTTTGGGTTTAAATTTTAAATTAAAAGCTCAGGACTTTCCGTTTCAAAGTTAACTCACATACCTCTCCAAGAATGTTGCTATAGAAGATTTTGAAGACTTCATAAAAGCCAAACTTGCAGAGCCCCTGCATAGAGTAGCCAATGAAAGTCGGAGCCCACCCTTTAGCCAAACCACGAACACCATCCTCTTTAAGTGTGACTGAGAATCCATTAAATATGCCTTTATACTTCTGGGGGTCCACCTATATTTAAAACAAGAAAAAGTAAGTAATTAAATGTACCAAAAAGCCAGCACTTCTCATAAATATTTATTAGTTTTTCCTTTTGGTTCTAAAATAAACTTCATAGCTACACAAAAGGTAAGTAAATACAAGCTCACTGAAAGATATCAGCGTTGTATCTATAATTATCTTTGTAAATGTGAACTTAGCTTTCTTTCAGTTAGACTTAAATCTTGGAGGGTTAGTTCAGAGGGTAAAATTCCTA
>VMDR010015814.1:0-21855 GCA_007922815.1 Macrotus californicus | reverse complement strand
CTGTCTCCTTTTCTCTTGCTGCTTTTAAGATTCTCTCCTTATCTTTCATCTTGGGTAATGTAATTATGATGTGCCTTGGTGTGTTCCTCCTTGGGTCCAACTTCTTTGGGACTCTCTGAGCTTCCTGGACTCCCTGGAAGTCTATTTCCTTTGCCAAATTGGGGAAGATCTCATTCATTATTTGTTCAAATAAGTTTTCAATTTCTTTCTGTTCCTCTTCTCCTTCTGGTACCTCCATTATTCGGATGTTGGAACATTTAAAGACATCCTGGAGGTTTGTAAGCCTCTCCTCATTTTTTTGAATTCTTGTTTCTTCATTGTGTTCTGGTTGAATGTTTCTTTCTTCCTTCTGGTCCACATCGTTGATTTGAGTCCCAGTTTCCTTCCCATCACTGCTGGTTCCCTGTACATTTTCCTTTATCTCACTCAGCATAGCCTTCATTTTTTCATCTAATTTGTGACCATATTCAACCAATTCTGTGAGCACCCTGATTATCAGTGTTTTGAACTGTGCATCTGATGGGTTGACTATCTCTTCGTTGCTTAGTTGTATTTTTTCTGGAGCTTTGATCTGTTTTTCCATTGCGTCATTTTTTTTGTCTCGGCTCACCTGTTACATAGTAAGGGGTGGAGCCTTAGGTGTTCACCAGGGCAGGGAAATCACGTCACTGCGTTGTGATGCTGTGTGTAGGGGAGGGTCTGAGAGGGAGCAGTGCCGCTTGCTCTGCTCTCTGTCGGTTTTCAGTCACTTCCCCCACTACCCACAGTCAAATTGGGCCCTTCTGGTGCTGATTCCAGGGTAGGTGGGCTTGTGTACATTCTAGGACCCTGTGGGTCTCTCCAACGACTCTCCTGTGAGGCTGGGAGTTTCTCCCACTGCCTCAATCTCTGCAGGTGTTTTCAGTCAGAGGTTTGAGGCTTTATTTTCCCACTGGAGCGAGCCCTGGGTTTCGGGGTCTGTCTCACTCCCCAGTTGTTCCTCCCAGTTTATCTGCACATGAATGTGGCACTGCCCCGGTCCACCAGCCACCTCCTTGTTGTGGGTCCTCTCTGCCCGGCTGCCCATCTCCGCCCCTCCTATAGGTCTGGATGAATGTTTCTTCTTTAACACCTTGGTTGTTGGACTTCCATACAGTTCAATTTTCTGTCAGTTCTGGTTGTTTTTTGTTTTTAAATTTGTTGTTGTCCTTCTTTTGGTTGTGCGAGAAGGCACTGTGAGTCTACTTATGCCTCCATCTTGGCCAGAAGTGTCTGCTTCTCTTTCTATGTTCCTTTTGCAGATGTCTTTTTCTTGGCTGCCTCAGCACTTCCAACAGGTTTTACGTTTGTTTGTATCCGTGTCTTCCCAGATCCATGAGGCAGGGACTTCGTCTGATTTCACTGTCCCTGCACTCCCACTGTTTTTGCTGTGCCCAGCACAGAGTAAGTGCTCAATAAACATTTTGTGGACCAATGAATGGAGGTTGCTGCTTCTAGTCTGAAACAAATTGTGATGATCCTTTTCAGGGCTCCTTAGGAACTGTTTTAATCAGTAGACTCAATTTATAGGCAAGGGGTAAAAAAATAGACAAGTGAAGTGAGCTCTAAGTGTAGTAATTGTCATGAAGGGGGACACAATTAAGACAGGACCCTCAGGGATGGCACCTACGACTTGTGATATTTGGTCTGGAAGCTGAAGGAGGAGCAGGAGTAGGGTGTGAGAAGTACAGATAAGCACGTCCAGGCACATGGAATGGCATGGACAAAGGCCCTGACACGGGGAGGAGACTGGCAGGTTAGAGAGCTGAAAGGAGGCTAGTGACTGGTCAGAGTGGTAGTGGGGTGAGGCCCACCAGTGGGAGATGGGGAGAAAAGCCATGTGCTGTGGGTCAAGGGACACGAGGGAGGACCCCTGTCCCTGTGCTCCTCCTTCTGAAAACAGACATTCTGTGGTGGACTTACAAGGCGTAAATGAATACATCAGATGCTTCCCTCACAGATGGGGTGGGGGAGCTGAAAGTTTTTGTTTTTGTTTTGACTGCGATGGGGTGGGGGACGTAAAATCAAGTGGAAGCTCCTGGGCTGGAGAGAGTCCAAGAGAAGTTGTCTCCTGACCATCTAAACAAAGCCAGTTGTCCCCCTATCACTTACTAAGTGCCTTCTGGGGGTCATGCACATATACCATCTTCTCTAATCCTCATAACAACTCTGCACCATGTTTGTAGATGACAGAACACCCTCAGAGAGGTAATGTGATTTTGGTGGAGGTCTACACAGTAGTAAGAGACTGAGGTGGGGTTTAGTGGGCAGGCTCCAAAGCCCATTCTCTCCTCCAGTCTGATACATCACAGAATCGCATCGGATTCATATTTAATGCATGGCCCTTCCAGCTTCTGGTCTTATATGCAATTAAATGTTATAAGTGAGTTTCACATTTGCACACTGTTATACACTGTCCATTATTGCATATATTACCCACAGAACCACTGTGCTAGAGAGCAGCAATTTTCAACCTTTTCCATCTCATGGCGCACATAAGCTGATTACTGAAATTCTGTAGCACACCAAAAAGCATTATATTCTTTGATGATCTGGCAGAAGAAAATAGGTGTAATTTTGATTTATTCACCCTGGACGGCTATTGTTGTGTTGGCTGTTGTCATTTTTTGTGTGACAGTGCAAGAGGAAAGAGGTCCGTGCCCCTGACTAAACCGTCAGGTAGTGAGGGTTCTGGAAATTCCGGTGGCAGGCCAGTTGGAAATCACGGCTGTCGAGTGCCGCATGTGCAGACCATGTACGCCGGGCTTTATGGGGGTACATTTAGGGATTTAAAAAAACATGACTTTCTCCTTTTGCCCTGATTTTATTGTTTGTCCATTTTTTCACTGTACTTCAATGCTCCGTATTTCAGACTGCCCTATTTCCCAGCTCACCAATCCCCAAGTAGCTGCATCGAGTCTATTCACGTCATTATTGATTGTGATGATCAAAGTTTTCATTTCTAGAATTTCCATTGAATAACTTTCGCAAGTTTCTGATTCTTTGCTTAAATTCTTTGTCTTGTTTCCTTTTTGGAGTTACCAATCGCCGTTATTTGTACAGTCTGTTGTTTGAAGTGCCGGCGTCGGAATCTCCTGTGGGCCTCTGCTGTACTGTTTAGTGTCTCCCTCTTGGTTTCCGTCACACGGTCTTGTCGCCTGGTATGCCTGGCACACTTCACGGAGGGCCAGACGTTGTGTATGGAAACTCTGTGGAGATGATCTCAGGCTCTGAGTGATCCAGAGAGGAATTACTCTCGCTTCCAGAAGGTAGAGTACAAGCCGCTTAATCCAATCTGGAATTAAGTTTGCTTAAAATGGGTTTCAATATTTATGAAGACTGATCTATTTCTGATTTGCCCTTCAAGGGTTCCAACTAAAAGCCTTTTCTTAAAAAAAAAAAAAATAAGGCCCCCTTCTTGGAAATGTGTAAGCCCCCTTTTCTTCCTTCCCCCCTAAGATTAGAAAAAGTCTGTCCCCACTTTTTGCTCATATTCTCAACTTCACAACTACTGCTTAGGGAAAATAAGGGCCAGTGTTGGACTCATCTCTCTGAATTTCTCTTCTCTCCAGGATCCCGGCCTCTAGACTTCTCCAATGCCTTCAGACAAGTTTTTAAAATATATTTTATCCATTTTTTTCAGTTCTTGGTGGGAAAGTTGGTGTGAGATAACTAGTCTACAGTAACCAGAAGTAAATGTCTGCATGAACTACAGAACCCACTTCTGCAAAGATGTAATTCTAATTTACTGCTTCAACTTGACCTTCCCAGAGGCTGGCTGGCCTGGGCCCTGCGTGGAGTCTTCCCCTTGCCGTATTCACTCGCTCACTCTCTCTGCGGGCATTGCCTGCTGTAATCACGTTCATGACCAGAGGCTGCCCCTGGGCTAGCTGCCCTCTCAGCCTGAGTCTGGGCTGGCCAGGATGGTGGTGGTCTGCTTCCCTCTGAGCTCTGCCAGTGTAAGAGGCCAGGCCTGCTTCTCTCTGTGGACCAGCTCCACCCACGAGTCTCCCACAGAGTGAGCCGTGCTGTGCCTGGCGCAGTGGGTAGCACAGGTTGTCTTGTTTCTTCCTCTTAGAAGTACCAGCAAGTAACTGGAGTCATCTCCACTTTGCAGATGAGGAAACTGAAGCTCCAGAGGATTAGCCAGAATCCTTGCCCATGTCATAAAAGTACATATTTATTTCTGTGTTTACTTGTTAATTTTCTTGTGCTCTGCAGACTCTAAGCCACATGAGGGTGGGGAACATGTCTCTATGTCTCTTTTAGTTCTCACCATATGCCCATGCTTGGCACAGAGTGGGGAGGTGGTGACGAACCTTGGATGAAGAACAAAAGTCTGGGTCCCAGAGTTGTTTATGTGGAGGCCGTAACTCCAGGTTCTCGGCCCTTGGGCCATCATTCCCAGCCAGGCAGGGCCCGCGTTCACCCACCCAGGATTATCCAGCAGCTTCTGCGTGCTGAGATTCCAGTTAACCCCCTGCCACCTAAAACCATTTTGGACTCCCTTTGTGTCAGGGGCTCCGATGCCCTTAACTGGGGCCTGGGGACCCATGGGAACTGAGCAGTGGACTTGAAAGTCTTCTGAAATTAGAGTAGACATCAGTAAGTGTGTAATTGCTTTTCTAGACTATCTTTTTCTAGATTCCCAGAGAGATCTGGGGCCCCCAAAACGTTAAAAGATCTTGGGCATGGGGGTTGGTGCCTTGCCTGCTCCCCAACATTGCCACCCCTTGCCAGGGAGCAGCTTTCTAAAGCCACTCACAGATGGTTGGGGTGCTGGAGAAGTGTCCAGGAGCAGTGCTCAGAGTGTTCCAGGGGGCCTCCTCAAAGCTCCCAAGGTTGGGGGTCCCTTGCCAAAGGACTGTGAACAATGGAGGTCTCCCTTGCACAGCAGGAGAGCTGTCCCACCAGCTGAGGGGCATATTTGAGCAGTCCCTGGGTCTGGGGCGCCCGTCCTGTGAGGTTGGGGGTCAGGCGGGTGTGTGGGAGTTCCCAGGCCCCAGCTCACCACTTTAAAGTCTGTGGGAGGAGGAAGGGGAGGGCCCCTGAGCCCCTGGTGGAGAAGGGGCAGGATGGAGTCTCAGGCCCCTTCCCTGGCTCAGGTTGGCTGGGCTGTCCCCTTGCCTGGGGTCTGGAGGGCCCTCTGGCTTAGATGGGACAAAGGAGGAGTAGGAGCCTTTGGGCCTCTTTGAGGTGATTGAGAGAGGGGTTTTGGAGGAGGCGGATTTGGAGTCAGGCTTTGAGAAGGAGGCCTTTGGGCTCAGACCATGCGGCAGCTGTGGGCTTTGGCCAGGACGACAGGGAGCTGCCTATTCGCTGGCCCCTCTGTGACCATCACCAAGAGTCAACAGTAAAAACCAAACTGATAAATACTGACTGACGGTTCTATGTGCAGCTAGCCTGCTGCAGCAGGGGTGAGGACTGTAAATCACATTTAGAGACCTAATCCATACAGCCAGCAGCTTGACTCAGCTCCTGTCCTGGGAGGTGTGTGTGTAGTGGTGCTGTTTGGGGGAGTTCTGCTGGGACTCCAGGGGCTGTTCTGGTGCCGGAGAAGGAGAAACCCTCAGCTGGGAGACCAGAGCCTGGGTTCCAGCCCCAGCTCTGCTTACAGCTTGCTGTGCAACCTGGGGCTGCCTGCCACCCCTCTCTGGGCTCCTTTTCCTCAGCCGTGAAGCAGCAGGCTCCAGGATACTCTGACTCCAAATCCCCTCTGTCCCACCCAGTTTCTCAAGATTCCTAGGCTTCCTGGACCCTTTTAGGAAGGGGCCACACCCTCTGGCCTCGGTGGAGGGCCCAGGCATGGAGAGGGAGGGGGGTGAAGGAGGGTCCTGCCAAGGCCCCTGCCCAGCTAGTGACAGGAAGGCAGCAGCTCACGGCACAGGGAGCGATTTTACTGGAAAGATGAAAGGAAATTGCATCTTTAATAATTCACCGGGCCGGTTTGGAGGGAGGCAGGTTGGCGGGGCTGAGGAGCCGCCGGGCGATCCCAGCATCTGTTCCTGGAAATCCACTGGCTCCAGAGCCTGCCCGAGAGACCCGGGGGCCCTGCATCTCCTCCTGGCCCAGGGACAGCGGGAGCCGACGGAGTCTAGACCGGGGTGAGAGGTTAAAACACAGCCATCCCGGGAACCCGCTAAATTGATATCTCCAGCAAAAAGGGAGCCGAAATAATCGATACGGCAGCAGCCCAGGAAAGCGGCCAAGCCCAGGCCCTGGTGTGGCACAGTGGCTGCAGGAAAGGACAGGGCGCTACAGACTTTGCGGGGCTCCAGCAAGCAGACCGGGGTCTCTGCCTGCACCGGCCAAGGCTGGGAAGGAGCCTGCAAGCAGGGGCCACGGATGCTGGGCAGCCTGACCGACTGGTGGGTGTGCAGGGGACATATGGCCTGGCGTCCTCAATCAGCCATCACTTTGCCTTCTCTCCGGGCCCCTCTCAAGTGGGAACGCCTTCTCCTGATTCACGTGAGAGTGGCAGGACCCACCTTTTTTTTCCCTTCATGGGGACCACCCGGGGCCTCTTGGGAGCCTTTAGTGCCAGACAAGAGAGAAATGGATTGAAGCTGGGGGAGCTGGCCCTGGACATAGATGGAAGGTACCAAAGACAAGAGTAGCTAAGAATTGTTGATTCTGGAGTCCAAAGATGTTGGCCTTACTCCCGGCCCAGTCCCGTGGGCGAGCCTCTCCCCGGGAGGGAGACGACAGCCCTGGTGCAAGACCCTCTGCTTCTGGAAAAAGCTCTGCCTACAGAGGCTGTCATTAGCGTCAGGCCTTTCCCCCAAGGCCCGCGGAATCTTTGTTGACGAATCTGAAATGTAAAAGCTTTCCTGGGTGGACCAGCTTACGTATAAACTAGATTAGGGAAGGGGTGCATCCTAAGGGAGATCAAACCTGGGGGCTGAGGACTCCTGGGGGCCCCAGGTGGGGCTCAGGCAGAGTGGCTGTTCATCTCTCTTCTCCCCTCCCTCCCTCTCTCTCTCGATAACTAGCAAAGACAACTCAAGAATCATAGCCAGGACACTTTATTTATTTATTTTTAAAGTTATTTTATTGTTGTTCAAGTACAGTTGTCTGCACTTACCCCCCCACACCCCCCACACCCCCCACACCTCCCCAGCCATCCCCACCTCCCTCCCCTGCTTCCACTCCCCCCTTGGTTTTGTCCATGTGTCCTTTATAGTTGTTCCTGAAAACCCTTCCCCTCATTATCCCCTCCCACTTCCCCTCTGGTGACTGTCAGTTTGTTCTTTATTTCAATATCTCCGGTTATATTTTCTTTGCTGATTTCTTTTGTTGATTATATTCCAGTTAAAGGTGAGATCATGTGGTATTTCTCCCTCACCGCCTGGCTTATTTCACTTAGCATAATGCTCTCTAGTTCCATCCATGCTGTTGCAAAGGGTAGGATCTACTTCTTTCTCTCTGCTGCGTAGAATTCCATTGTGTAAATGTACCACAGTTTTTTGATCCACTCATTGACTGATGGGCACTTAGGTTGCTTCCAGCACTTTCAGAGTCAGGATACTTTAAAAACAAATATTCTCATCCTTCCTTGACAGATGGGGACACTGAGGCCCAAAGAAGAAACCTCCACAGGCATCCGGAAGACATGTGTGGGCTCAGGGGTCGGATTCGGATCTGCTGACTCCCTTCGTGGTGCTCTTTCCACGAGCGCAGGGGTGTCTGGTGCTTTCTCCACAGCTCTTGAGATGGCAGGGCCGGTATGGCCTTGAGGCCCAGTATCCAAGCCAGTGGTCACGAGATTCATCCTGACTCACTGTCTGATCTTGGCTCACCCTAGCCCTCAGGCTCGGCTTTTTTCCCTGGAGAACAAGGGGACGACCCGCCCCATCGGCTTCACGCCGTGGAGAGGGTCACATGGACTAACACAACTTGAATTCAAGGTCGGCAGAACCTTGCTTACCTGGTGGAGTCACCACCTTTGCAAGTCATCAGAGGACACAAAGTCAGCAAAAATGGTTTCTGAGCAGGTGGGGCGGTTGTTGCAAACACCCATTCATGCAGCCAAGTTCATGCTCTTTGCTTATAGAAATGTCCTCAGGCCCTCACTCAGGGCCTGTGTGCTCTTGCGGGACAACAGTCCTGATGAGTCTGGTGGTCCGATTTCTCAGGCCCACATCAGGCCACCGACAGGAGTGGGAGGAGCGTTAGGATAAGAGAGGGAGCGGAGAGCCTATAAAACACACCTGCAGTAGTAATTAAAAAGCAAAGGGGACTGGGTGTACCTTGATAATCCCAGAGGGTAACCCAGAATCAGTGTTCTGTCTGCTCATTAGTGTTGTTGGAATGAGCTAAGTCATCAGGAAAGGGCGAAGCACCCAGTCCTCTGTTCAAGAGCTCAGGGATGTGTATGATCCCCTGTAGAAAGGTTTCCGACACTGTGACCTTGCGCAGGTCCCTTTCCTGTAAGGGCCCCTGTGTCCTCTGTAAAACGGGCGGGTGGGCTCTAAGTTCCCTCCAAATCCTGATAACCTGGAGTATTAGGAGCTTCAGCTGGGGGGAAAAAAGGATTAAGAGATTTCCAGGATTGAGGGTAAGAGTATTTCCTGGAAAGGGCGTGTCCCAGGAGGCCCCACCTCCCCAGCAGAGCCTCAGAAGGGATCTGCTGGGCTTTTCCAATCCATGCTTGCACCACAGCGGAGGGATTCCTCGGACACCCCTGGGAACGTGGCCACAGCTTCTGCTGGGACTCGTCCTGTGTGGGTGTGTATGGGGTGTCTCTCTCTTCCTGTGCCACACCATCTGCCGGTCCCCCACATTGTCCTTGGATCAGGGTGCCTGCTCTCCACTCTCGATGTCCAGCTACATGCCCAGCCCCCCTTCTTTCATCTCCGTGGAGGGTTGTCGGACCTCCGAGGACAGATGTGCGCACCTGGAGCGTTCTCAGGCTCAGCGTGAGAGGCTCCCGCGGCCTCTTCTTGCTGACTGAGCCCCAGCTCCCTCCGGCCTGCTCATGGTCCTTGGCCCTGTGCCTAAGAAAATTGAGTTCCCGGAGGGGAACGCAATACCCCTGGTGCAGTCACACCAGGGAAAGAGAGCGAGCCGTCCCCGCCAGGTCCTATACTGTCTGTCTTTAGCAGTATTTCTGGAGGGGCGCTTTCTCCCTGAAATGTGTCAGGGAAGGACCCAGCTCAGACCCGGCGTTTAGAGCCATGCCCATCTTTCCAGACACCAGGCGCCAGCTTTGTCACAGGGTGAGGGGTGGAAGCCGGCAAAGGCAAGGTGTCCCCTACCCCCGCCCCGTGGCCCAGTCCTGAGACTCGAAGGGAGAAACAAAGACAGCCTCGCAGTTTCTTTCTGCAGTTTCTTTCTCCGAGGCTTCAGTTTCAGAGATACCCCACCCTCCACCCTTCCTCCCGCTCCCTGCAGCCCCCTGCCCCTCCCCTCCAGTCTTCAGGAGCCCCTGACTGCAGCTCCTGAAAGGCAGTCCGCTGCCGGGTGGCTGAGTCCGGCTCACAGAGACCACAGAGAGCTCTGGGGGGAAGCCAATTCTTGCTTAGGTGGCCCCATGTGACCCTCTGTTGTCCTGCTGGGAGGGGGTGCCCCTTCCTCTGGTGAATCAGGCCTCTCCAAGGGCAGTACTTCCTACACTATGGCGAGAGGTCCCTGCCTCTGCCCATAGGGACAGACAGCCTGTTCTCTGCACACCGTGGGCCCTGCCTGCATCAGCTTAGTTCCCGTGCAGCAGGGGGAAGGCCACTGTGACTTCCTCCAAAAGACGCCCTGTGTTTCTGGTTCTGGGGCACTGGACCTCTGCTTCTCACCCCTCATTATGCAGAAGCCAACCAGCCGCGGAGATTTAGAAACTGCAGCACAAATTCACACACACTGTTTACACCCCCGCACCCCCCAAAGCACATATACGTGTGCACACTCACACACCCCAGAGAACACACACAGGGAACCCAGCTGAGGGGGTGGGTCTGTGGCAGCTCACATGTCCTGGGCAGGGCTGTGGGTCCCTGAGAAAGGAAGGCACCCCCTTCCCATTTGCACAAAGGCCCCATCTGTACTTGCTGTAGCTCTGGCCTCTCCCCCCCACAGCAGACCAGTCCCCCCACCTCCAGGTTTCTCTAGAATGTTAGACCTCAGGACCCCAAGGACACCCCCAGCCCTCCCACTGGAAATCCCTGTCCCATGTGGGGTCCCCTCACCTTCCACTGCTCTGGGTGTTCCACCTCCAGGGCCTGGCTTAAGACACAGCTCAGTTTTTTTCCTCCCTGCTTCCCTCTGTCACATGTGACCTGGACCTCACTGTCACGGTTTATCCCCAACATAGTTGTTTGGCATCTGCAGAGGGGATGAAGTCAAGCTCATGGTCAGTGGGCTGATGCCACCTACACGCCAATGACCACACACAGTGAACAGGGCCATGGTAGGAGCACTCTTGGGGCTGTAGAAGCCCAGAGGGGGACCTATAACCCCAACTGGGGGAGCAGTCAGGGAGAACCTCCAGGAGAAAGTGGCACTAAGTGAAGGTGCACGTCTGTATCTCCAACCCTCGTCCACGGTCCAGAGACTGGGCTTGGGTCCCCTGCCAGCCAGCCAAGATTGCCCACACCCCAGACCATCTGCCCACCACAAACAAGACCAAGAGCATCTGTGTTGAGGGGCCCTGAGATTTCAGGCTTGTCAGTCACACAGAACTACATGTGGCAGTTAACCACAGGCCCTGAGCACCCTTTCCTCCCCCGGGGTTGTGCTTCCTGAGTTCCTGCCTCCTCTGCAGCCCATGTTGCCACCTGCTCTCAGAGTCGAGCCCCTGGCAGAGCCCTCTTCCGACCTTGGTTGGACGGCAAGGCACTGGTCACGCCCTGGGCTGGGAGCCTCTCTCCCAAACATTGGTGTGTCTGTGAGGGCCATGTCCTGTCTGTTCTGGGTCACCAGGGGAACCCTGACCTGAGCCCCTGTTGGTCCCTGGGAGCCACTGGGCTGCTCAGAGTTGGGGACACAGTGGGACAGGGAGACGCAGGCACAGAGGTGGCCACGGGTGCTGGAGGCTAGGAGCCTGGGTCTATGGACGAGCCCCCAAACCCTCCCACCAGGACTAAGAAGGCAGCAGTTCCAGGCCTGGCCTTGGTGTCTACTGGCCTCATGACATGGGTTTGTCACTGTTGTCTGTTTCCTCTGTCTTTAAAATGGAATAAAAAATGTCTGTCACCTGGCAGGGCTTTTGTGAAGGTCAAACAAGATCATATACTTGAAAACTATGGAGCAGCATTCAAGCAGATGGTGTGGTTCTCGAAACCTCAGTTTCCCCAGACATAAAATGGGTGTAAGGATTTTATTTACTTTCTTCTCAGGGCTCTGGTGAGACTGATCAGATACTGTATTTGCAAGAGCTATGGAAAGGAGGCAGTGACATGTGGGGACTTGGGACCGCTGGGCCAGAGTGTCCTTGGCCAGGCAAACACAGCTGCTCACCTTGCTCCCAGCTGCCTGGCCTGCAGCCAGTCTGGGGCAGAAGCGGCTACTGCATTTGCTTCCAGTGAGGGCCAGCTGCTTCCTTGGAAGGTGGCAGCATGAGCTGCCCCTTTGACAGCCCCCACCCACCTTCCTCTGTCCTGGGTCACCCTGAGATCAGGTGGGCGGCATAGAGGGGCTGGAGTCCTTCCTCACTCAGGTACCGTGTCCATGCAGGGCCAATGGACTCAGTAGGCCTAGCGTCTAAGGCACACGATTATTTTGGGGGTCCACAAGATGTTCTCATCTCTTTTAAAACCAGAATCAAGAAATGAACTTCACCCCGACCGTGGGGCTCTGTTCGTTGGGCATCGTACCGCAAAGTGAAAGGTTGTCAGTTCAATCCTGATTCCTGGTCAGGGCACGTGCCTGGGTTGTGAGCCCTTCCCTGGTAGGGCATGTGTGACAGGCAACCGATCAATGCGTCTCTCCCTCTCTTCCCCTCGCTCTAAAAAGAAATAAATACAATCTTAAAAAAAAAAAAAAAAAAGAAATGAGCCCTGGCTGGTGTGGCTCAGTGGACTGAGCACTGGACTGCGAAGGAAAAGGTTGCTGGTTCGATTCCCAGTCAGGGCACATGCCTGGGTTGCAGGCCAGGTCCCCAGTTGGGGCATGCACAACGCAACCACACATTGATGTTTCTCTCCCTCTCTTTCTCCCTCCCTTCCCCTCTCTCTAAAAATAAATCAATAAAAAGAAATGAACTTCTACATTGAAAAAATGTTTTAAGAAGTAATATTAATATCTTTGTGTTTATATACAACACGATTTTTGTATTACTTTAAGCAGAAAGGGCCTGTAATGGCGTGAATGCCCACAGTCCACGAAAGCCCTAACGCTGCCCCAGTCCATGGTACAGACTCAAGCAGCTTGCTAGGGCCCCTCCCCCGCCATGCGGTCTCATTTCAGCGAGCGCAGCAAATCCCAGCCTCGCACGCCCAAAAGCAGAGTGCAGTGGTGTGGCCGCTGGCTCCAGACATTAATTCTGTGTCACTGTGACTGCTCTCGTGGCTGTGTTCTCAGAGTGCTGGTGGTGGCCTCGACCACCTTTCCTCCCATGTTCCGTAGAGGGCACGAACGCGTGAACCCACCAGGAGGAGGGGCCCTTTAAGGCCAGAATTCTGAAAATGTTGGTGCCCATGTGTGTCCTCCTTCGGCATGTCACTTGACAAAGTTCCCGAGCGATGTGGATATTGAAGCCACCTTTGATGTGCTCCCATAGGAGGGCCTCCCTCCCCTCCCACCCACCTTGAGAACTGTTGGCCTGGAGGGAAACGGGACAGCTGGCACACGCAACGACAGATTCTTCATGTAACAGCACCGCCGTTCACCACACCCCTCCTTCTCATCCTCACCCCACCGGAGTCCCTCGACTTGGGACACTGCGTCACGCTCCTACTTTCACTGACTTGAAGGGAACACCATGCCGTCGGCCCACGGTGGCCTCAGTGGGCAGCTGGCTGCTCCTTCTGTCTGGCTGGCGCGAATGGCCGGCTCCCTGGGGCCCTGTCGGCAGCAGTCAGAGGGCAGAGGCTGAGACACGCTCACCTTCGGGGCCAGGGGAAGGGGCACTTGGCTGTCTGGCCCGACTCTACCACTGGCTGGCCTTTGGCTCTGGGTCAGTCGCGTCTGTTTTCTCATTTGTGAAGTGGGGATCGAAGATACTCCTCTGCCTATGTTGAAACCAGACAGCCTATGGAAGGCCCCAAAGCCACTGGAGGACTGTGGGGAGGAGACCGTTAATACTCAGGCATAACCTCTTTCCCTTTCACGATCTCTATCCCTTCTTTCTCTGCTGCATTTGCCTTGGGACCTAAAAGGCTCTTAACAAGTCCTGTGAGTGCACACACATGTATATTTTCTAGCTTATTCTTTTGAAACACACTTTCCATCCCTCCTATAGGTCCCAGTGCAAATCGAACCCGTCCTCAGAAGGACAGGTAACTCCTGTCAGCAGAGGAGTTGGTGAAAAGCAAGACTGAAACATTTATTATTTGGATGATGCATTTCGCAGTTTTCAGTAATTTAGAAACTTCTGGAACCAGGACAAAACCACCCAGAAAAACCTCCTCTCTTGGTGAATGTGGTTTGGTAAGATTTCCCCTTTCCCATCCTCTCTTACCTTCAAACACCTTTCATTTTGATTTCTGCTTTCTGCTCTTCCCCCTTTGCATTTTATAAAAAACTCTGTCTTAACAATATTTCAAATGTTTAATTAAAATGTTATCTCCCTCTACCAACCTGTGCCTCCTGGCTGTCTCTGGAGCCCCAGTGTCACATGACCCAGTAAGGGGCAGTGACCAATCTCAGCACGGCCTCGCCAGCTCCTGGGCTGACCTGGCTGCCATCTTGGCCAGGCCAGGTAAGTAAAAAGGGGGTGGCTATCTGGTCGCCACCCCAAGGAGGTGGAAGACTTGCAAGTTCTAGCCATAACGAACCCCCAAAGGAGGTTCGTTACCAGGAGGTAGTCTCCCCAGTGCTTTGCCATGGGAGGGACTGTGCAAAACAAGGGACGTGTCATCACAGGAAAATAAGTCACTGGGCCCCTTGGGGACCCTTTGATGAAAGACTGATCTGACCCACTGGGACTGGACAGCCACTTGCTGCTGACTTCTAGATGCTGCTAGTCCCCGGTCTTAGTCTTCTTAAAATGAGTCTGCCCAACACACAGAGACATTTCAAAGGATGGGGTAGGCGTGGGGGGGTGGACTTGCTCAACAGGCAGCAAAGCAGATCTTTAGCATAACAGCCATTTTCTGTAGGACTGGCTTAGTCTTACCCCCGTGGACAGGCCACAGGTCCCAGCTTGGGGGGATGGGGTGGGACATAAGTGTCCTTCACCCATGTTCTCCTAGGTCACTCCTTCATAGTCTCCCTGGACCCCAGACCCGGCCCCTGCTCCCCAAGGCAGCCAAACTGGGGGGAATCTTCTCATTGGCGCATCGCCTGGGGAGAGGCCCCTCCGAGCCTCTGCTGGCTCCAGGGAAAGCCTCTGGGAAAGGTTTCCTTCGCTGAACGCACAAAGTACACGAACTGAGCATTTTTTGTTTTTGGTGTTGTTTATTTTTTAAACCCACTTGTAGTTTGGGTTCAGCTGGAAAGCAGGACATACGGAGAGAGGGGAGGTGGGTGCGAGAGCAGGGTTCCGCTGTGGCTTTGGCGGGAAGCCCCGGGCCCCTGCTCCAGGGAGGTAGGTCCCGCCGCCAGGCTCCCGGCTGGCTCAGGCGGGGCGGCAGCCCTTCTGCGTGAGTGTCCCCCAGTAGAGGAGAGAGGAAAGTTGTCTTCTCTCGGGTCTTCCTCCTCACATGCCCAGCCGGAGATTTCCCAGCACAGCGCCCAGCAGCTGAGAGACAGGACTCCACGAGCAGGCCCCGGGAGTCTGTCACACGAGGAACGCTGGCTGGTTGCTGATGCCAGATAAGACAGGGACTTGGCGTCGGGGTGGCCCCGTGGGGCTGCTCCTCGTGGCGGCCTGGCTGTCTGGGCCCCCGCCCCGGCAGCTGCCCAGGGCGTCATCAACGGTACATTTCCCACACACTCCCTCCCCATCCCCCCCCCAAAAATAAAATAAAATACAAATTAGAATAAATACTAATTCGGCCAACATTTACATTTACATGGATGGACAGGACGATCCCCAAACCTTAGAGGTTTACAGGCTGGTTAAGGATGGACGGACAGACGAAACTGGGTTTGGGGGTGCGCACTCCTCATGGAGGGTGGTGGGACTCCCACCTGGTCCAGGGGAGGGTAGGAGCCTCCTGGGGGCTGCGGTCCCAGAGCCTAGGCCAAGCCATGAGGCCCAGGGAAACAGGACGATGGCCATCAGGCTGGCTGCTGGGAGGAAAACAATGACTACCTCGTCCTGACTGGCAGGGGAGAGACCCACACAGAATGGACATCAGACAGCTGGACTTTGCCTCTTCGGCGCCAGGAAAGCCATGGGCCAGTAGAGAAAACAACGCAAGCCTTAGAAATGCAATATCCAGTTTTGCCCCCAACAAATACATTCAGAGGTTACCTTGGATATGGCCTTCCTCACTCAGCAGAGAGAGGGGCTGTCCTAGGAAGGGGGCCTGTGGGTGCCCACTTCTGCCCCCCAGTTCCTGTCAAGTCATCTCCCGTGGGAAGCTGCCTCAGAATCTCAGATTTTAGGCTTTACTGTTATTTCCTTAAAAAAAAAATCCTTTTTAAACCTTTTCCTTCCATGTCTGAAAAAGTAGCAGCAACCTGCATTTAGAAAAACAGCTTAAATTGTCTTTCGGATTGGCCAGGAAGTGCTTTCAAGCAATGGAATAAACGAGGCAGACCATGTGTCTGGAGCCACGGTGACATGACACGTAATTAAAAATATATTTATATATGTATACATATTTATATCTCACTTCTTCACACTCTGGTCCTAACAGGCAAGGAGGGGCTGGCCCTGAGGCAAGACTACCAAGGAGGGCCACTAGGAGGAAGGGGCATGAGGCCCACGGTGCCGCGATGCTGCCTGTCTTGGCTTTCTATGGAACATCAGCCCCTGCACCCATGGTGCCTGAGGCTCCTGCGTGATTGCTCTCTGAGCCGGGGTAGAGGTGGGAGACCCCATTCTCCGGCCTCCTCGACTTGTACCCCCATTCCTGGGCCTCTCCCTTCCTCCGGGGCTCTGTTTTGTTCTCCACAGATGCACACACACGCACGACACCCCCTCCCCCCTCCCTTGAAGGAAACACGGCCTTTTTCAGCACAGGCGTGTCTCTCTGAGGGCTGTCAGGGAGCGACTGCTTGCCTGGTGAGGGCCGCCTGACTCCCTGAGACCGTGATTTCCCCAGTGTCCTCTCTGAGCCTCCTGACATCAGCCTCTTGTGGGGCCTCTGCTTGCCTGGCGAGGGCCGCCTGACTCCCTGAGACCGTGATTTCCCCAGTGTCCTCTCTGAGCCTCCTGACATCAGCCTCTTGTGGGGCCTCTGTTGTCTCTGGGCCCCAGGTTGGGCTAGAGGTACAGGCTGAGGAGAAGAGGCAGTGAGGAGAAGCTTGAGAAAGCTTCTCAAGGAAGCCTCTAGGAAGAAGGAGGAGGCAGAGGCTGGCGCCATGGGTGGCAGGGGCTTCTTAGCAGAGGTGACCGACGTGTCCCAGGGAAGCCTGCTTCCCCACAAGCTCTCCTGGGGGACTAGCTCACACTCCCATCCCAGATCTGGAAGGCAGGTTGTAGCTGGTGGGAAAGCCAGGGAGTACTGGGAAACCTGCTCTGCCCCCCACCTTGCCTGCTGTCCCAGACTCGGGGTCAGCAGGGTCAACCTTCTCCAGCCCTCACCTCCTGGCCAGCCTGATTGGACTGGGCAGCCAGGCTGCCTCCAGTGACCCAGGAGTGGCTGGCCTCAGTAAAGGAGTAAATAAGGAAGCTGCTGGGCTGAGGTCATTTTCTGGGGGCTCATCAAAGTGTCAGCTCCAGACGCTGGAGATGGGACCGTGCAGATGCCAGTGACAACCGACCCCCATCTTCCTCCAACAGAGAAGGGCCATCTCCCAGGACCTGACTCCTCCAGGGAGCCCCGGCCTTGTTCCCAGTCTGGAAAGCTCTGCCTGGCTTCCCTGCCTGGCCACCTGACTCAAGGAACACTCTGTTTCCCAACAGCCCCAGGGCTGCAGTGCCCAGGGCCCCCTGGAGCATGTGGCACTCGGCTGTGGGAGGGCTGGGCCTCTGGCTCTCGCCTCATTTAGGGCAGCGACACAGCCCATTTAGCTAAACTCCAAGTCCTGGGGAGCCGGGCAGCCCCACACCACCACGCTCCCCCACTCCGAGTTTGGGACAAGACCTGTGTGTGGAGCATGAAACATCCCCTAGCATTTGGGTTTTAGTCTGCCAGCCTGTTCTGTGCCTGGTTCACCAGGAGGCCTGGGGCCAGGACTGGGTCCGTGCACTCCCAGCATGATGGTATCAGCCCTTTGAGAGAGCGCAGCTAGAATGAGAGAGGGGAGGTGCTGGGAGCCAGAGGCACAGGTTCCAGCGGGACCCCCACTGGGGCAGAAGTTTCCAATTACCCTAATTGGCTACTGGCAAGCCTTCTGTGGCTAGAATCCTTCCAGAGGGGGCGGGTTTGATCTCCCACTAATCAGGGGGTCCTCGGTGCCGTCTGTGTGATCACATCATGGCTCTTTCACTGAGAGAGGAGACTTCAAAGCAGCTGACTTTTGAAAAATAAAGCACAGTAAAACAAAAGGGTGCAAGTAAGACTACGAACTCCAGCTCCCCCGCCTGGTCCCAGCCCTCCACCACCGCCCCCCGGCCTGAGGCTTGAGGGTCTGGGAGGACTTGGAAGTTGGGGGGTGGTGGAGCGTGAAGGTTGGAGGAGGGCGCATGCCTCTGTCCCCCCCAGCTCAACCGTGTGGACAAAGGCAGTCAATGACGGGCGGCTGGTGGGGGCCACGTCTGCCTTTGTCCTCCCGGACATCTGCTACACGTCGCCTGCTGCCAGTTGGCGACGGGCTGACAGCGTGTGGGAACAATGCAAGCCCGTCTCCGACCCACTTTGTCAGCCTTCTGAGGTCCTTTCTGACCCAAGCGGTACCCTGGCGTGCGGGGCTGCCTGGCCTCAGAGGAGGAGTCACCGAGATGAAGCCCCTTGCACAAAGCCCTGCAGGGGTCTCATTTGACGGGAGGGGGCAGGAGGAGCGGGAGTGAGGAGGGGCCGGGGGAGGGCCGGGCCACTGTGAAAAAGAAACATGCTTCCTTGCTGGTGAAGCTGCCGCATGCTGGGGCTGGGGTCGCGGATGGGGGGCACTCCTAGGGATCTGATCCCTTCCCCACCTGGCTCCAGACTGGCCACCGGCTCTGCCTGCCTTCCTCCCCATTTCTTTCTCCCGCCAGGGCCACCCCTGTCCTCCCGCCTGTCCATCTGGCCCTGTGCACCAGGGCCCCAGCTGCCCTCGGGCCGCCCGCCAGGCCCCCTGGCTGTCAGGCTGTCAGTTTCTGGATGGTTCTGTTGTAGTACTGCGTGATGGGGGGCGTCAGAGGGTTCCAGCTGTTGGCATGGAGCTCGATGACCTCCAGGAGCAGTGACCGGGTCAGCATGGACTCCGAGGGGCACAGCATCTTGTCTCGGGCACTGGCCAGGAGCTCGGCCATCATCTCGGGCAGCTGCTCCTCTAGCAGCCGGCCTGTGCTCTGCAGCTGCGGGCAGAGAAGTGGGGGTCAGATGGGATGTGGGCTCCACAGTGGTCCCCACAGTGGTCCCCTGACCCACCTTGGTTGGGTGAGCTGGGGGCGGGGACAAGAAATAGCTGCATTATCTCAGGAAGGTGTGGCCCAGGTGGGGGTGGGGGGTGAGGAGGGTAGAAATAGCCAACTGCATGAGCTCACATAACAACCAATCTGTTGGCACAAGTCAGAGGGATCAGAATACCTGTTGCCCAGGGCTGAAAAGGGCCCTTACAGGAGCACACCCTCCCCCCTTTCACCCAAGAGCTTTCCCTCCTTCAGGAAGCCTTCCCTGACTACTGCCTGCACCCTCAATGACTGTGTGACCTGCCCCCTCAGAGGTGGCCAGGCCACACCGTGTTAATTTTCACTTGCTAGGGCGTCTCTCTGGAAACGGGCTTAGTCATTATTGCCCGTGTGTGTCCACGTGGAACTTGAGAGGAGGAGGGGTTCTCCTGTTTCCCTTCTCTTCTGTCCCCAGTTCCACTCCCCCACCCCAGCATGGCCTTTGCCCACACCTGTGACCCGAAGGGAAGAGAAACAGGAACAAGGGCAGAAGGCCACCGGAGGGGCTGCCCTCAAGAGAGGTGGCCAGTGATCTTGAAAGGCCCCCATGGGGAAGGAGGAGCCCTGAACTTCCGGACTGTGCCCACCTGCCCAGGAGTCCCTGCATGATCTCTCCCCATCATCTCAGCCCCCACTCTGCCCACCCCCAGTCTCAGCCCGCCCCGTTATCAATGTTCTGCCTTCTTTACCGAACCTGCCTTAGCCTCGAGGGCCACCCTGACCTCTCTCCTGGGCTCTCTGGGGACGCATGCTCTGTATGCACACTTAGTCTCTCCACTGCGCCGTCCTGTGCTGTGTGTGTGATCTAGCCCCAGCCAGGCCGGAAGCTGTCGGAGGGCAGGAACATGCTTCTTCCTTCTCCCCACTCCCATGCAGGGCACCCAGCTGGAGCCCAAATGTACGGAGTCACGTCCCTTCCACCTAGGGCTGCTGTTTGGGCTCCCAGGACTCCTGGCCTCCAAGATTCTTTGGTATGGCCTTGGCAGCTGGCCAGGAACCACCCGAGGGGTGTGCTCACACAGCCTGATGCGCCCTGAGTGCCCAGGCTGGAAGCCTGTGCCCCGAGGGCAAAGGTCTGTCCCTGTGACTAGGCTGAAGCCACGAGTCTGAAGGAAGGTCCCAGAAGAAGAGTTTCAATGAGCAGCGGCCACACCTTGGGAATAGGTGTGGCCCCTCCCAAGGGGGCTGCTTTGAATCAGTGCCAACATGGAGGATTCAAGCCTAGGTACTTTCCCCAAACCCCACAGTACCAAAGCCTAGGGGACACGGGGTCACCTAGAATCTCTTAAGTCATCTGTGTAGTGTGCCTGGTACAAGGAGAGGGTGGCCTTGGGGGTGGAAGGAAAGTGACAATGTTTCCCTGCAGATGAGCCAGAAGTTCCCTGTCCCTCCAGCCAGCGGTGGGCAGTGTCTCTATCAACATTTACTCTGGTTTTGGGCTAACAATTCTGGATGCAGAAGCCCACGCCCACTCAGGAAGCCATTCCCCTCCCGACCTGTTGACACCCACTCTTGTCCTGGACTTGGGGACCCCCACAGCTGTGGGGCATGAGGGGCGTGTGGCGTCTGAGGTTGGAGATGTCCACACCGCCTGCTTACCTCCATGGAGCAACACAGGACAGCGTCTTCCTTCACATCCTGGGACTGCAAGAGCTGTGGGGGACAGGAGCAGAGACCACCACTCAGGGCACCAGCTCCCATCCCCGGCAGCCAGGCCCCACCCCAGCCCTGAGGCAGCCCAGCATGAGCATCTCTGAGGGTCAGAGGGCAGCAGAGGCGCTGCACCAGGAGGCTGCGAGCTCTCTGACGGGATCTGAGCCACTGGAAGGCTGCCGTGGACAGACAGCTTGGGTGCCCGGGCCAGGTCAGAAGGCTGTGGTCCGCGGCCATGGCAGAGCAAGGCTGCAGATGGGTTTGAAGGCGGTGGCAAGTATGCCGGGACCCTCCGAGAAATGAAATGAGCTGAAAGGCTTCCTGAGTGGGGAAGGGAGGCGCAGCTGTGGTCTAAGGCATACCTGGGCCCTGGCTGCAGGAGGGCTTCCGGAAATCAAAGCGCCCTTCTGCACAGCCACGCCGCACTGACTTACCTGGAGGCTGGACTTGCCTCCTGACCAAGGCCATGGCCAGGCTGCCCAGCACTGGATGCAGCCACAGCCACGTCCTGGCTTCCCTCTACCTGCCTCGTCTCTTTCTCTCAGTCTCTCTTTTGCTTATTAAATTGAGATGTAATTCATATAACATCAAGTTCATAAAACATCACAATCCATGCCCCTCACTGGGGACCTGGCCCACAACCCAGGCACGTGCCCTGACTGGGAATCAAACTGGTGACCTTTTGGTTCCCAGGCCGGTGCTCAATCCACTGAGCCACACCAGTCAGGCTAACGTAACATTTTTAAAGTGTATCCGTGTATAGCAGGAATCAGTTCTCCATTCCTTTTCCCAGCTGAATAATATTCCATTGTGCTTTTTACACCATATTCTGTTTATCCGCTCATCAGCTGGCGGACGCCTGAGCTGTGGCCACTCTTTGGCTTTTATGAACAGTGCTGCTGTGAGCACTCACATCGACAGGCCTGCAGCCCTCCTGGGCACATACCTAGGCGTGGGGTTGCTGGGTCGCGGGGCATCTGTGGTTAGCTCTCTGGGTACCAGGCAATCTCTTTCTACAGTGGTTGCACCATTCTATCTGCCCCCCAGTGACGTCTGAGGGTTGTGGTTTTTCCACATCCTTGCCCACCTTTTTATTTTATGCTTTGTTTTTTAAATTGATTTCTTACTGACCACCCCCCCTCTCCCGTCCCCCCACCGAGGACCTGCAGGCACGGGCTGAGAAGTCCTACCGCCCTGTTCTCCCCTAACCCCGCTGACCACCTCTTGCACTGTCCCCTTTGCTGGCTGATGCTTCTTTTCCCAACCTCTAAACACGTTTCAGTTCCATCTCCACCCCCACCCCCACCGTGGCGACCATCACATCCACCCAATGACCGCATGTCTAGGCTACTGGCTGCAGGTGACTCTTCCACCCGCTGGAACCTCCCTTTCTACCCCCCCTTCTTCCCCATCCTTCAAGGTCCAGGTCACTTCACAGCTTTCCTTGG
>VMDR010015813.1:0-21858 GCA_007922815.1 Macrotus californicus | reverse complement strand
ACTGGTAGTTTTTTGGAAGAACCATACAGTTCTCTCTATGTAGTATCATGTCATTGCAAATAATAGTTTTACTTCTTTGTTCCCAACTTGGATGCCTTTTATATATATATATATATTTTTTTTTTTTTTTTTTTTTGGTCACATTGCTGTGGCTAGGACTTCCAATACTATGTTGAATAAAAGTGGTGAAAGTAGACAACTTTGTCTAATTCCTGATCCTGAGGAAACACTTTTAGGTTTTCCCCACTGAGTATGATATTAGCTCTGGGTTTGTCATATATGGCCTTTATTATGTTGAGGTATGTTCCCTTTATTCCCACTAAGAGTTTTTTCATAAATAGGTACTGGATTTTGTCAAATGCTTTTCTGCATCTATTGATATGATCATATGATTATATCCTTCATTTTGTTTAAGTGTGCATCACATTAATTGATTTGCAGATACTGATCCAACCTTACATCCCAGGAATAAATCTCACTTAATCGTGGTGTATGGTTTTTTTTAATGTATTGTTGAATTTGGTTTGCTAATATTTTGTTGAGGTTTTTTGCATCTATGTGCATCAGGGCTATTGGCCAATGCCTGTAATTTTCTCTTTTGTAATGTCTTTGTCTGCTTTTGGAATCAGGGTAATGCTGGCCTTGTAAAAGTGAGCTTGGGAGCCTTCCCTTCTCTTGAAATTTTTGGAATAGCTTGAGAAGGATAGGTGTTAATCTTTCTTTCATTGTTTGGTAAAATTCACCTGTGAAGCCATCTGGTCCAGGATTTTTATTTATTGGGAGTTTTTGATTACTGATTTAGTTCCATTGGTCATAATTGGTCTGTTCAGATTTTGTGTTTCTTATTGATTCAGTCTTGGAAAATTGTATGTTTCTAAGAAGTTATCTGTTTCTTCCAGATGTTTGTTGGCATATAATTGTTCATAGTATTTTCTTATAATCCTTTGTATTTCTGTAGTGTCAGTTGTCACTTCTCTCCCATTTCTGATTTTATTTATTTAGGTCATCTTTGTTTTTCTTGATGAGTCTAGTTAAAGGTTTATTAATCTTGTTTATTTTTTCTCAGAACCAGCTCTTGGTTTCATTGATGTTTTGTGTTTTTTTAGACTATTTTGTTTATTTGTGCTCTGATCGTTATTATTTTGTTCCTTCTGCTCACTGTTGTTCTTTTTCTAGTTCCTTTAGGTAGAAGGTTAGATCGTTTATTTGAGAGATTTTGTGTTTCATGAGGTAGGCCTGTATTGCTCTGAATTGCTTTCACTGTGTCCCATAGATTTAGGGCTGTTGTGTTTTCATTTTCAGTAGTCTCAAGGCATCTTTTTAGTTCTTCCTTGATCTTTACTGTTAACACCTTCATAAGTTAGTAACGTGTTATTTAGCCACCACATGTTTGTGTGTGTGTTTTCTTGTAACTGATGTAGCTTTATCCCATTGTGGTCAGAGAACATGCTTACTATAATTTTAGTCTTTTTAAAATTTATTGTAATTTGTTTTTTGGCCTAACATATAGTCCATCCTGGAAAATGTTTAATGTGCACTTGAAAAGAATGTATATCCTGTTGCTTTGGGATGAAATGCTCTAAAAATATTAATTAAGTGCATCTGGTCTAGTGTGTCGTTTAAGGCTGCTGTTTCCTTGTTGATTTTCTGTCTGGAAGATCTGTCCATTGATGTCATTGGGTGGTTTAAGTCCTCTGATTATGATTGTATTACTCTCGACCTCTCCCTTTATGTTCATCAGTATTTACTTTACATATTTAGGAGCTCCTGTGTTGAGCGCATAAATGTTTATTACTAGGGTTATATCCTCCTGTTGGATTGATCCCTTTATCATTGTGTAATATCTTTCTTTGCCTCTTATTATAGCCTTTGTTTTAAAGCCTATTTTGTCTAATACAAGAATTGCTACCCCAGCTTTTGAAAAACACCATTTAAAAAAAAAAGTCAACTCTTTGGGAGAAAATACTTACAAAACATGTATCTGATGTAAAAAAAAGCAAAAACCAAAACTTGTATCTAGAATGTTAGTAATGAGAAGAGGGACAACCCAACAGAAAAGTAGCAAAAGATTAAATATTTCACAAAGGAAGATACATGCATGACCAACTATTCACGAAAAGATTCTCAACATCATTGGTTGCTAGGAAAATGAAAATTCCAAGCACACTGAGATACCAGTATGCATACATACACTAAAATTTAACATATTGACAGTACCAAGTTTTGACAGGGAGATGGGGCAGCTGGAATCCTCATACACTGATGCATTCATTACTTGTGGGAATGCAAAATGGTACAGCCACTTTGGAAAGCAAGCTGGCTGTGTCCCCTGAAGTTAAATACAGACTCATCATATGACCATAAGTATCTGAGCATTCTCAGCCGAAGTATTTACAAAGAAATAAAAATGCCCTCACAAAGTCTTAAATATAATCTTCATTGTCATCAAAAACAGGGAACAACCCAAGTGCCCGCATTCTGGTGACCAGATAAATGTGGTACATTATACAAAGGGATGCTGTTCAGCAGTGACACACAATGAACTCTTTTATACAACAAGGGGGGTGAATCTCAGAACCACTGTACTAAGTGAAAGATTGTATCATAAATTACTATGTAGTAACAATACATATCTTAATTTTGTTAAAGATTTGAAACTTATTTTTAGAAAGAGGGGAAGGGAGGGAGAAAGGGAGGGAGAGAAACATCCAGGTGAGCAAAACATCGATTGGTTGCCTCTCCTGTGTACCTACAAAAAGTGTGACGACTGGTACCTCACATACCCAAAGGACATTTCTTCAGTAACGGTTGTAAATACCTCTTAACAGCCAAAGTGTTGGCAAAGAAGACAAGTCTTTTATTAACCAAAACAACTGGCTTATATTTTCTTGGTAGTATTAATCCCATAAATTCGTGTTCTCTCACCTTTTCCCCCAAGGTTTCTACAAGTAGGTGATACCATCTGCATTTATGTTGTCGTCATGTACTTAGTCCTTAATGTCCTTAAAATATGACATGTGCTTTCAAGTGCTATTCCAAAACTAATCTTTTGAAAGTTATTATTCCATCTTGTAAAAGGACCTGTTCTTTCTCTCTCTCCCGTCTTTTCTCTCTGTAGCACTTGAGCTAAAGCTAGTGTTCAGAGTCATAATACCTGCACTCAGAACCTAGCCCTGCCATTGGCTAGTGGTGTGATGCTAGCAAGTTATCTGCCTGTTTTCACATTTGTTTCATGGAATAACAGTGGTACCTATGTCATGGTTGTGGAAAGGACTAAATGAGCCTTGTACCTGGTACACAGTAAGCTATCAGAATTATCCTTGCCCCTTGTCCTTTTCTCTGTGGTAATGGAGTTTGTCCACTGGCTTTGATATCAAATAGACTTGGGTTTCACTTTTACCTCTGCCACACATTAGCTATATGACCTCAGAATTTATCCTGAATCCATTCCAAGCTCAGGTTTCTGGTCTGTAAAATGGGGATCATTCCCTTCCTGCAGGATCACTGGGAGGATGAGAGATAACAGTTAGTAAAGGGTCTGACGCACTAGTTGCTGAGTGAATGGGGTCTGCTGCTCTGTTGTCATTTCTGGCCCATCTCATCTGCTTGACTTCATCCAGTTTTGTGTCTGCAGGTTCCATCACTGGTCTGTTGATTCTTAATTCTGTTTCTCTAGTTGGGTTTTCTTCTCACACTGTTAAGGTGTACTTTCTGTATATCTTAATGGGTATTTTAGAGATTTTATATCTGACATGAAACTAATCCTCGGTCACCTTCTCTCTGAGACTTGCTCTTTTTTTGTGTCTTGGAATTGTTGAGTTTAATATGCCTGTGTACATATAAGTGGGAGTTATTTTTATAGGTCTAAATCTCCAGAAAGCCATCTGGGCTATGGTGGTCAGCATATAGATAGTATCTGGAGCCACCGGGTTGAATGCAGCTCTCTGGAGGAAAAATTTTGCTTAGCGAGGGTAGTGCTAATTATAGAAACCTTGGGGAAAACAAAGCCCTTCATTTGTGGAGAAAGGGGAGGTGGGGACAGTAAGTTGAAAAGATCCCAGAAGTCAAGGCTGTTTTAGAAACCAAGGAGGAATAGAGGTACAAGAAGATCAGTGATATCAAACACAGCAGAGGGTTAATTAGGATTGGGACAAAAAACATGTATTGCTTTAATTAAAAAGTGGGGAGAACATAATTGGGGGTTTGGCCATAGCAATGTCATTGTTGTTATGAGAGCAAAAGTCAGAAAGCAGTGAGTTGAGTATGAGTGGTAAGAAAGAAGATGTAGGCAAAGGCTCTGTCTAGCCTTTCACTTTAACGGTGTCTCTGAGTCATAAATCTTGTTAAAGTAGAGCTGCTGAATCAGTGAGCCTGGGGTGAATCCCGAGAGTCTGCTTTTCCAACAACCTCCCAAGCAGTGGGGATGCAGCTGTTCTGAGGACCACCTCGACCCACAGTTCACGGATTATGCATTAAGGCATCCTGGGGCACTGTAGCAAACTCACAGTGTTCCTGTGGAATTTTTTGAAATTTTAAGGGAAATACAGCAATACCTGTTGGACCACAGCGTTAGATTGCTATATAGTAGGTCGTTGAGTAACGTTATTTTGTACAGTATTGTTTCTTTATAACATTGATGAGACGCAGTATAAGTTTAACTCCTGTTTACATCAGTTAGCCCGTGGTAAAACTTGTTTTGTTATACATCATTTTGCTTGAAGTTACAGAACCTATTGACAATGTTAAATGAGGACTTAGTGTATTTCTTTTGGTGATGTCATGCTTTCATGAAGCCGGATTTTCAGTGCTTGCTCTGATTTTTAGAAAAAGTAAGTACCACCCAAAAATAAGTGTGAGACAGGAAATGAGGTCATCCTGTCCCATCTGATTCCAAGGTCTGAAACGTTCCACAGCGCCCCACCGGTGCTAAACTGTGAGAACTTCAGTACCTGCTAAGTGGTTTGGCTTACCCTACTTCATAAAAACAGCTATTGGTTACTTCTTTTGGCCTGGTAGTGTCATTAAAAAGTTACTAAGACATTAAGTGCTGTGTGAACCAAGAAAGATTAGGAACTGCCGATACAAACTGTTTTTCATAGAAACTTACCTGTGGAGCCCCACGGCTGAAAAGGGCAGTGAGACTCCTGCTGCTGCAAGGCTTTAATTGTCAGAATAACTTATTCTGAGGTTGCCCTGTTTGTTTATTAGAGTTGGGTATTCACAAAATTAAAAGATAGTATCTTAATGTATCTGTATTTGAGCTGCTTATTTAAGCACTAAAACCTGGTGTTTTATAGTGACTAATAAAGTTTGAGCTTTGAGAGCAATAGAAGTTACCAAGTACTGTTTAATTTTGGCATGCATTATTTTGGGCTTTGTGATGCCAGTTATATTTCTTTTAATTCTATTTGAAATGTCTGCTTTCTGTCATTACAAAGGATTGGAAATGAGGACACCTAGAGTTTTTGCCCTTTGGGATTCCCATCTCTTAACTGAAGAGTTGGGCCAGACCTTATGGCATCTTCCAGTTTTAAAATTCTAGAGTTTTTATTTTAAGTTTCTGCTCTATCAGAAGTGCTGCCAGATGGGACGAACAGTCTTCAAGCTAGACTGGAAGAGGTGGTGCTCAGGTTCCTTGTTTTAGAGATAAGGAAAGCTGGCCCAGATGATGTGACTGGCCCAAGACCTCCCACTACTCGGTGGCAGACAAAGCAGGGACAGAGGCTCTTTCGCCTCTGCCATGTTCTATTCCCCTTTTCTCAAAACAGTTTTACCACTTGAAGACAGCTGGGATTCATTTGATTAAAGAAACATTTATTGAATATCGTATACCTATCAGTTATTTTACCAGGCACGTTATTAGCTTCCTAGATGCACAAAAGAGTGAGTATGCATGGAAGCCATATTGTATGGAGGCTCAGAACTGGGCTGGTGAGTCCGAAGAGCCTGGGTTTACAGTCTAGCTGACCATGTGACTCTGTGGCCTTGGGTAAACTAGCCATCCCAAGCCTCAGTTTCCTTGTCTATAAAATGAGAATAATAGCCGTGGCTGGTGTAGCCCAGTGGATTGAGTGCAGGCTGTGAACCAAAGGGTCACTGGTTCGATTCCCGGTCAGGGCACATGCCTGGGTTACGGGCCAGGTTCCCAGTGGGGGCCACATGAGAGGCAACCCCACATTGATGTTTCTCTCCCTCCCTTCCCATCTCTCTAAAATAAATAAATAAAACCTTTAAAAAATAAAATGAGAATAATAGTAGTAGGCATTTTATACAGTGTTGTGAGGATTGAGATAAAGATTTTACTTAGAATGGTGCTTTGCACATAATAAGCTCTCTCAGAGATTATAATGAAGGTGTCATAAAAAGGAATTGAGATTTATAGAACACTTTCCTTTGTTGTCTTGTTAATTCACATGCCTGTGAGGTAGATGGTGATAATCCTAACTTTTCAAATGAGGAGGCAGCTGCCCGGTGGCTACTAGTCATAGCTAGTAGTTAACACTATCTGTGCACCAGGCAGTGGTGTGAGCACTTTTTACCTACTGGTTTATTAACCCTGCAGGTATACTATTATTTTCACTTTATAGACGAGGGAAATCAGGCATAGAAAAGTTAAATCACTTGCCCAGAGTGACCCAGCCAGGAAAGGGCAGAGGTGAAATTTGAGGGCAGGAAGTCTGGCTTCAGAGCCCACTGTCCCTAATCTCTGTTCTTCTATTTCATGCAGCCTCTTGGGAAGGTCAAAGCCGTTTTGCAAACTAGAAAGCACTACGTAACATGTGGTGCTACTGTGATCTGACTTGGTCACTGTGCTCCGGAGACTACAGTCCACCAGGGATGTGTCTTCTCCAGGCTTGACCTACTCACTTTCTTACTGCACATTGTACTCATCATTTTGGCCATGCTTTTTACAGTTATACCTACTCCAGTTTGTCAGTGTCCTTCCTCTGATGGGTCCCCAGAAATGGATACAGACTTCAGGTATGGCCTGAGCAGTACAGAATCTAGTAGAACTGTTTAATGTAGCTAAAGGTTGCAATAGCTCCAGCAACACAGTGACTGGTTTATGGTCAACAAAAACTCTTAGGTCTTCTTTTTGTTTTTGTTTTTTTTTTTAAAGATGACTGTTCTGCCTAGCAGTTTTACCCCCATTTTATAGTTTACTCTGCAAAATAAGATTAGTACCTGCCTTCAAGAGGTGTGTGGCTTGAATAGAAGAGTGACTATAAATTCTTAGCACAGTGACCAGCACATAGTAGTACCTCAGTAAATAGTAGTTGTTTCCTTGTTATGTATATTGATCTAAAATTTCCGTTTTCACAAAAATTACATTGATAAATTCATTTATTTTTGTGATTCAAAATCATTGATAAAAATGTAGATTAGCTTGAGGCTAAAGAAAGAACTGAATCTGCTTCCAGGCTGACAGAGGCCTAGATGTGGGATTCATAGAGAAGCAGACCATTAATTTGTTCATCTCACATTTCACCATCTTTTCATCTTTTTTTTAAAGTATGTTTTATTGATTATGCTGTTACAGTTGTCGTAATTTTTCTCCCCTTTATTCCCCTCCTCCCTGCACCCTCCCTCCTACAAGTATTCCCTCCCTCCCTCCTTAGTTCATGCCCATGGGTTGTACATGTAAGTTCTTTGGCTTCTCCACTTCCTATACTATTCTTAACCTCCCCCTGTCTGTTTTGCACATGTGAATTATGCTTCTTATTCCCTGTACCTTTTCCCCCATTCTCCCCTCTCCCCTCTACTAACCCTTCATGTGATCTCTATTTTTGTGAATCTGTTCCTATTCTGGTTGTTTGCTTAGTTTTTGTTTTTGTTTTTGTTTTTAGGTTCAGTTGTTGATAGTTGTGAGTTTGTTGTGAGTTGTTGATAGTTGTGAGATAGTTGTCATTTTACTGCTCATAGTTTCGATCTTTCTTAGATCAGTCCCTTTAACATTTCATATAATAATAAGGGCTTGATGATGATGAACTCCTTTACCTTGGCCTTATCTGGGAAACACTATATCTGCCCTCCAATTCTGAATGATAGCTTTGCTGGATAGAGTAATCTTGGATGTAGGTCCTTGCCTTTCATGACTTGCAATACTTCTTTCCAGCCCCTTCTTGCCTGCAAGGTTTCTTTTGAGAAATCAGCTGAGAGTCTTATGGGAATTCCTTTGTGGGTAACTGTCTCCTTTTTTTCTTTCTGCTTTTAGGATTCTCTCCTCATCTTTAATCTTGCTTGGGTAAGGTAATTATGATGTGCCTTGGTGTGTGCGTCCTTGGGTCCAACTTCTTTGGGACTCTCTGGGCTTCCTGGACTTTCCAGAAGTCTATTTCCTTTGCCACATTAGGGAAGTTCTCCTTCGTTATGTCTTCAAATAAGTTTTCAATTTCTTGCTCTTCCTCTTCTTCTGACACCCCTCTCATTCAGATGTTGGGACATTTAAAGTTGTCCCGGAGGTTACTAAGCCTCTCCTCATTTTTTGAAGTCTTGTTTCTTTATTCTGTTCTCGTTGAATGTTTATTTCTTCCTTCTGCTCCAAATTGTTGATTTGAATCTTGGTTTCCTTCCCTTTACTGTTGGTTCCCTGTACATTTTTATTTCACTTTACATAGCCTTCACTTCTTTCTGTATTTTTTGACCATATTCAACCACGTCTGTGAGCATCCTGATTACCAGTATTCTGAACTCTGCATCTGATAGGTTGGCTATCTGTCAGTTGTTTTTCTGGAGTTTTGATCTGTTCTTTCATTTGGGACATATTTCTTTGTCTTGGGGGCTCACATGTTACATTGTAAGGGGTGGAGCCTTAGATATTTGCCAGGGCGGGGCAACCCACCTTCCCTGTGTTGTGATGCTGTATGTGGGGAAGAGGTCTGAGAGGGAACAATGCCACTTGCTCTGCTCTCCACTGGCTTTCAGTCACTTCCCCCGCTACCCATAAGCAAATTGGATGCTTGTGCTGATTTCTGGGTGGGTGGGCTTGTGTACGTTCTAGGACCCTATGGATCTCTCCAGTGAACTCTCCTGTGAGGCTGGGAGTTTGTCCCGCCACTGCAACCCCCACAGGTTTTTACAGCCAGAGGTTTTTGAGGCTTTATTTCCCCACGTTGGAATGCTGTGTTATGTGGTCTGTCTTGCTCCCCTAGAGCGGTTCATCCGCACTCACATGTGGTACCACCAGTGGCAGCCTCGCCTGCCTTGTCCTCCAGCTGCTGCCTTGCCGCTCGTCCTCTCTGTCCCAGCTGCACATCCCTGACCCTCCTGCTGGTCTGGATTAATGTTTCTTCTTTAACTCCTTGGTTGTCAGACTGCCATACAGTTCAATTATCTGTCAGTTCTGGTTGTTTTTTGTTATCCTTTTGGTTGTGAGAGGAGGCAAAGTGTATTTATCTGCGTCTGTATTTTGGCTGGAAGTTCTCTCTTTTCAGTATTCTTTAAAATGTAACTGGTTGGTTCTTCCTTCATAATTAATTTACTTAAATTCTCTCCAATTATATACAAAAGTAGAGCCTCTCCTTTGATACTAGATCTTAAGACATCTTGCAACATTCTCTTCAAAGTAATATCCATATAGTGGTGGTCCTCAATTTTTATCTTACTTTATCTTATGTTACTTATTTTTATCTTAACATCAGTTACTTTGGTTAGAGTCAGTAGGCCCCATCACCCTCAAGATCCAAAACAAAACTTCCCTTTTTATCAACAGCACGTTTAGACATCATATTCGGTAACAATCCGTAAAATTCTACCTACAGTAGATTGACATTTAATGATGTTGACCATATGAGCTTGGTAGTTCAGTTATTTACAGAATTTAGTGAGCGTTGTGACATGAAGATTAAGCCTGCGCCAGCAGAAAACTGGTTCCAAGAAACATGTAGTCCTGCAGACTGGGGTGGAGGAAGCGGTGGCCGAGCCACTTGCTCTGGTGGGTCGTGGGGACGAAGGTTTGAGAGAAATACTGGAGGTCAGCAGTTACTGGCATTGTGCCTGACAGCCACCAAGGTATTAGGGTTTAGACACCTGGACTTCCTAATAGCTGTTATGGAGCTCTTGAATTTCATTTAGACTGTTTTTACAAACCACTCACTAGGTTTACTTGAACATTTCTTAAAAATAAGCTGTGCTTAGGGCCAAAATAAAGTCACATGGTATTGAATGAAAACCAGTCTATAGACATAATTTAGTAAGTGTGATGGCGCTCCCTGCTTCCCTCCCTCCTTCTCCCTCTCACATTGTTTTCACCTCCCTCACCTCCCACACCCCAATCATCAATGGATTCATTCAGCAGATATTTGAACCCCTGTGTTTGGCATAGATTAGTAAGACCTGGTCCATGTTCTGTAGGAGTCCAAAATTGTTGGGGAAACCCAGAAAATAAATATACAGGAGTGCCTAGGTATGGCAGTTTATAAATAATTAAGCAACTTTTCTAGCAAAGACTATTAAGCTCATTCAAAGCGACAAAAGTAGAATAGAGGTTAATGTTATTTAAAACAGGGCCATCACTATTTTCTAAGATCATATCTGGTCCTTCACATTAATTACAGTCCCTGGCAGTGGTATGAATAGGCGGATTAAACACTTTAGCACTTAAAGACAAAGCCCAGATAGATTTATTCGTAAAGTGGAGATGGTCACCTTCTGCATAACTCATGGAGGCGTTGCAGGACTGAAATGAGATGCACCGCATGCAGTGTGTAAGCTAGAGGTCTGTGCAGAGAAACTGGTACTCTTAAAAGGATGAACTTTGCACCAGTGTTTGGTTATCTGCCTACAAAGGGAGTTGTGCTGTTATTATTGAGGGGGAAATCAGCTCATTATTAGAGTTATTAATTTCTCAAGGGTCTGATTTATGTGGTTTTATGACCTTTCTTTTCAACTAAGGAGTGCCGACTTTGTGTCTATTAAGTCTTATTGAAATGAGCATTTTAGCGATTACTGAATACCTTTCTAAGCATTTAAGACTAGGGCAAACTTTAAACGTTTAAGTACTGCATTTAAGTCCATCCATTTTGGGAACTTAAAAAACATCAGCCTGTTGTTATCATTGCATGATTCTGCATTAAGAAAATGAAAAACAAAACAAGCATTTATTCTTTTATAGAGTAACCCAAAAGAGGAAATAGTTTGCTGTTTATCAGCTGCAGTAACGCAGCGAGCTCCTTGCTTTACAGCTGTGCTTCAGAAGTGTTGCCACTCAGTCACCTCCTCAAGTGAATGAAACTTGCAGCACTGATTGTGTCGCTTCCTTGCTCAGACTCTTCAGGGGCTCCCTGCTGCCCGTAAGATACAGTCTAAGTTGGTTATCAAGGAATGCTAACCTTCCAGGAAGGGCCTTGGACTTGGGCAGCCTCATCTGTCGCACCCCTTGCCTCACACTTTGGTCCCCCTTGCTTACATTTTATGCACTGCACGTGCCTCTGCACACATGCCTGTGCATACACGCCATGCTGTTTCTTGTCTTCCGTGGTGACTTTCTCTCTTTTGGGAACATTGTCCCTCTTCTCCTTTGCCTAGCTAATTCCTGTTCTTCCTTCAAGACCCATTTTCTGAGACCCTAACTTCACTCCACTGCCCAGTCTGGTCATGGTAAGTGCTGGCTGTGCTGAAATGATTGGTTTTCCTTTCTGTTCCATGGGATGTAAGTTCTGTGAGAGCAGGACCAACACTGTGACTGCCACATACCCTAACTGAAGATGTTCAAAACTGAACTCCTCATTGTCACCTATTGTCTTCATCCATTTATGTTAATTACATTTTTCCAGTTTCTCAGTCCAGACCCTCGAGTCGTTCTCTCTCAAACCCCATACCAATCCTTCTGAAAAGGCTGCATATTCTGCCTTCACAATAGAATGAGCTCCAACCACTCCTTACCACCTGCTTGGAGCAGTCACCACCCCTCACCTGAGTTACTGTAGGGACCAGGCTCTGACTCCCACCAGCCTTCAGTTGTTTCCACATCAGGGGCCAGCAGACTTTGTGCTGCAAAGGGCCAGATGGGAACAGGTTCAGTCTTTGTGGCCTACACAGTTTCAGTCACAGCTGCTCAGCTCTGCAGTTGTAGCATGAAAACGGGCATAGATGGTAACGTAACCGAGTGAGTGCCCACCGAAACCACTGACAGTACAAAGCGGGCCATGGGATGCAGCTCGCCAGCTGGTAGTCTCTACAGCCCTGTGTGATTTGTGCCCCCGCTCTTTACCTGGCCGACCTCATCTTCCACTCTCCCTTCCATGAGACATGCTGGGCACACTGAACCTGGGATGCTCACTTCCTCATCTCTTCCAGATTTGCTCAGATGTCAATTCTCGAAGAGGGTGACCTGACCACCCCATTAATAATTATGCCCCAGCATCGCATTCCCCATTCCTGTTTTCCCCACAATATTTCTCTGCTAGCATACTTTGTATTATTCTGTGTTGACTTGTTTTGTTTGCCCTTTTTCCTCCTACTAGAATAAATGTTCCCTGAAGGCAGTCACTTTGTTCTGTTCATTATTGTATCTCCAAGATCTAGGACAGTGTCTGATATATAGTAGGTGCTCAGAAAATATTTGTTAGGTGAACAAATAGTGGTTATTTTTACGATTTTTTTAAGGTGATTGTTTTTTAAATGAGTTCTTCCTTCTCTCTTACCACCACCAAATCCTGTTTCACGGTGTTCCTTTTACTTTAGCTGTCCTGTCCTCTCCTGTTCCCCTTCCCTTCACTCAGGCTCTGGTCTCATCTGTATGTCAGGAACCTCTCTTATCCCACGTCCTTCAGTCCCTCCTCTACAATCGCCTGAGTGATGTTTGTCAAGTTTGAAGTAGGATTATTTTGCTGCTGTTATTCAGAATTTGGCCTGTTGCTAATCACAATCGTTTGGAATGCTTGTTTACAATTCCAAGATCCCAGGCCTCATCCCATCCCTACTAAATCACAATTTCAGATGGAGGGGTTGGGAATGATTGTATGTTAAGGGTTAGACCAAAGGATTCTTACTCAACACATTAGGCTACATTGGGCTTCTAAACAAAGCTCTTTGGCAAGTCAGCAAGAGCCTTTCTGCCCCACCCGCTGTCTTTCCTGCCCTCCCCGTCCCTTCTGCTGCGCACGTCACTGTGCAGCAGTGTTGAGCACTCGTGTTCCTCTCAGGTGCCGTATTTGTCCCTTCTGTTGGCAAATATTCTATCCCCTCTACTTGCAGTCTCCCCCTACTCTGGAACACTTCTAGCTTTACCCTTCAAAATTTTGCGCCTGCATCACTTTCTCCATAAAGTCTTCTCTGATGCCTCATCCTCGTGAAAGCATCAACCATCTTTGCTGTCCGGGTACTTAGTATGACTCTCGTGTGAGTGTTACACTGTCCCGGACACTCTGCATGCTGTCTTCCCAATTGGGACCCCACCAGAGCCGATTCCGTTGTTTAGGTGTTAGGTGGATTCTTTTTGGGAGATACCGCTCACGTTTCAGGCCAGAGACTTGTGAGAGTGCTATAGGTCCGCTCCCCCAGAACCTGGTTTTTAAATGGCCCGTCACTATGGCAGTAAAACTGCGACTGAGTTCTGCCACACACACAATGGTGTGTGGGCAAGCACAAAAACAGTCTCACAAGCTCCTGTTCTCCATCCTTTTAGCAATGTTGAGCTGACAAACACCATTTATGAAAGGTTTATTCTAGGCAAAAGTGCCCGTCTGGTTTTAGGATTCAGTTTAGCCTAGTTGGAATCAGACAATGGAATTTCCTTATAGGAAACTAATCACAGAACCAGCAGGAATTAGTCCCAAAGAGTGCAGCCACCGGGTTCACTGGATTCGTGTGTGTTCACGTAGAGCAGCGGTCCCTACGTGACATATTGCTAGCCAAACAGCGTATTTTGAACACCATTCTTTATAGTCAGTTCTAATATCTGTTATGCTAATTACCAAACTCTGGATTTGAGGAGAGATAAGGACACTGGACTTTTCTCACTGGAGTGAGGTTTTTGATTGGAAGCTCAGCGTTAACCAGTGATTGTGTACAGGGGTGGGCAAAAGTAGGTTTACAGTTCATATGGAAAAAGACACGCGGGTTATGACTGCAATGGCTTTGTTAGTGCAAAAAGGATGTCACGATGGCACAGTAACCCTACTTTTCAGCACCCTGTGTGTCCAGTAGTGCTTTTGCAAATGTGAACTCACCACTGTAGGATGAATATCAGAAACCTAACCCATGCCCTCCGGTCCACTAAAACAAACAAATGCACTGCACTCCTCTGTGCTGAAGTGATTTACATAATAAATTAGACTCGAGTTGGAACAGGTGTGGGACTTTTCGTCGCTCTGTCGCGTGCCTAGTGTAGTGTTTGCTCAGGAGCCCTGAGCGGTGCTGACATAAATGTTCGTAACCACCAGCAGCTGGGTTTTTGCCATGTTTTTATTTTTCTTTTAATGCTAAATTAAATGGCAGACTCTGCCAGGGAGTAATATTAATAACATAACAAGTTGGCCGTGGCTGTCTGAGCCTGTGTCTTACCAGTGGCATCTCCTTGCACGGCTGGAGAATCGTGTAACTCCCTGGGTGGGGATCAAGTTGAGGTCTGCTCAGGGTCCCCAGCCTCCTGTGGAGAGAGATTGCTCTGTCCCCTCCTCAGTCTGCGGTTCAGGTGATGTGAGTGAGTGGCGTAGACTCAGCCCTGCGTAGGAGCCTGAGGAAGAGCTGTGTGGGGCTGGTGAGAGTGCAGCCGAGGTTAACAAATTATAGGTCTCTGTTCTGACAGCAGAACCACACAGCTCAAATATAAACTGCTTCGCCAGATGACTCTGCATCTGTAAAGTAACTTCATCAGCTCCATGCTAAAAGGTAAATGGACCTTAGTAGGCATCATTATAGCCTCTAGAATACGTGGCCTGTTGGGAGCGCTGTCCTTAAGCAAGTTGACTTTTAAATGTCTACTGAAGTGTTTTGTCTTGGGGTAGAATTAGGGCCCAATAAAGAAAGTAATGTGTCTGGAGTTAAATAGTCCATCATTCTTGGGCCATTTGGGGAGGAATTTGGAGCAAGACTATTTATTATCTCCCCTTTTTCCCCCCTGCATTTTTCACATTCCTGTGAGTATGGTCAAAAGAATCTATTGGGCTTTTTAAAACTTCAATGTACACTACTAGTTAATATGGCTATATTCTGCCTTCCTGCACAAATAGTAATTTCCTGTATTAAAGTATTCTATAGGAGCAAGTACAAATGCTGAAATTGTTGTCGTGTTATGTGACAGAAGGTGTTAATAGCTAAAGAGCTTTTAAAACTCAGTAGAGAAAGAATGAATTAACCCAATAGAAAAACCGAATAAAGGATGTAAGCGATTAACAAAAGAAGATGAATGGCTAATGAAAATATGAAACATGTTTACTTTTACAAATTGAGTTATGATTAAAACATTACTAATGTTAACATTTTACCTATCCAGTTGAGTAGTAAAAATAAAATGTAATATCCAGGTTTGGAGAATGGGTGGGAAGATACGTGTGCTGTTAAAATGCTGATGTGTGTATAAGCTGACATAGCCATTCTGGAGAGAATTTTGGCAATAAAGCAATTTTAAGCCTTATAATTTCACTTCTAGGAATTTAATTTTAGGGAGATGTCCGGGATATATCTACAATGGAGGAGATTCAAAACTGTCCATCACAGTATTGTTTACAGTAGCAAAAAGCTTTAAAATACATTTTAAGGAAAAAACCTAAATACCTTTATAAGTTCTGTTTTATAATATGTGTTTATCATTTACAATTAGTAAGATAATTAGTCAAAAATCATTTACAATGAGTCGACTTTTGACCATTTGTTTAACGGCTTTCCTGTGATCAGGAAAGCAACAAAGCTTACTGATCTCTTGCTCTGAATGACTTTATTCCGTACGAATCTGTCCTTTGTTCTCTTCTCTCCGTGGGCAGTCTCTGGCAGCCACATGGCTTCTTCAGCTATCCCATATGAAGATGGCTCCTAAATCTGCATCTGCAGCCATGACCTCTTTCTGGAGTTCCAGACTGGCGTTTCCAGCTGCCTTTTGAACATCTCCACCCGGATGGCCCACCAGCATGGCCAACTCAGTGTGTCCAAAAACTGAGCTCCTCCCTCCCAGACCCACGTCCCTGTCTCCATGAATGGTCAGCTGAGCTCAGCCAGACACAAACCCTTTAAACTGTCTTTAATTCGGCCCTGTCCCTTGCTCTGTCTGTGGAAGCACTCACCACGTCCTTCGGCTCCTCTCCTGTTCATTACCCACCCCCCACCGTCACCCTCTTTCCACTTTGCCTGCTCATCTTTCCCCTCCCCGTCCGAGGCCCTTCCTCTGTATCCGACTGTCATTTCTTTTCTGTCTGTTGCAGTTAGGGTCTGACTGTTCTTCTCAGTGTCATTTTTTTCCCTGCCCCCTTTCCCAAATCCATTGCAATCTACTTGTCACTTTTCTGAAGCAGCTCTGACCACGTGGCTCCCAAAAGCGATGGCTTCCCTCTGCCTGTAGAATAAAGGTCGTCCTGCTGAGCAGGCATTCAGAGTTCTCCACAGGCTGGCCCCTCTTTTCGGTGTTCTTCCCTTTTCTCAGAAACTCTGTGCTTTAGTGAATCTGAATGTTCATTACTTATCACCAGATATATTCTGTATTTTGCATTTAAAACTTCCCTTATATGATTCTCTCTTTTGGAAATGCCCTCTTTTCCAACTTTTATGTATTTTTTAAGCTTAGCTCTTATACTGCTTCTCCCATGAAGTCTGCCGTGAGCTGTTGTCATGCTCTCGCAGTACTTCCATTCACAGTCTTGTCTTTCTACGTGGAATTCGTTGGGTGGGCCTTAATTTTGGTTTTCTGAAAGGCCCTTACTGCCCTGTGTGGACTAGGGGCTGTACGAAGAGAAACGGCCCTTGTTCTTATTGCTGTATCTTTTTTTCTGGGCTAGTTTCATTTTTGCCATGATGCAGGTTTGAAAAATTTTCTTCTCAAAACATAAAGTCTGAGTTTATTTATGGCAAGATATATTATTTAGAAAATAAAAAAAAAACCAAGATATTTAAATGCATACAGATCGCCCTTCCCTATTACTCCCATTCAGTATGCTAATTAATGCAGTGAACAAAATTCATAACTTTTTTAAAGTTTTTAATTATACCTTTAGGACATAAGAGATTTACAGAAACTAAGCAGCTATAATTGAAAACTGAAGTTTTAAAAATTATTCTTACAGTAAATACCAATTTGTTCTCAGTCCAGTTCTTTCAGTGATGTATTTTTCCTGTCTGAGCTAGATTTATATAAACCCCAAGGTGGGCGTGGCATAGGTGTGGGTGGGTGTGCTTTGGGAGTGGCTGGGGAAGAGACTTAACAGGTACGACTGGAGAGTTGGAAGAAACTTTGGGCAGTACGTCTGTCTGTGGGAGAATTGAGCATCATGCGTGAAGAGTGTATCACTGTAGCAGGCAGGGGTTACGTAGGAGCCGGTGTCACCAATTTCATCTGAACTCTTGTCAAACAAGCCTTACTGAGCCAGGAATTGAGCAAGAATAGAGGAGGTTATTTCCCCTCTGGACTGCCACTTGGAGTCTCTGTGACCTTTGACGAGTTTTTTATTCTCCTTGGAGAGTTCAGTTTTCTAGTATGTAAAATGGTGAGATTAATTGTATCTATCTCATAAGTTTGTTTTGAAGACTGACTGGGCTAATCCATGCCTGGCTTATAGTAAGCACTTATTAAATATTAACTACCAACATTACAGAGGACAGAGTGCTCTGTAAACTGAGGCAATATATTTTTAAAGGATAGATTTTTCAGATAGTAAATCTTGTCCCCTCAGTCAGGGCAAAAATAGTATTTTGGTAGCTCATAAAATTTTAGTTCTCTTAGCTTTGAATCTGTGCTTTAAAATAATTCAGTTCAAAAAGGAAAATAAAAGTTTCCTGGTTCCACTTCATATTGAATACAAGCCTTCCAATGCCAGAAATAAATGTCTTCAGATTCCAAAGAAGTATCTCAAACCTCTTCCTTCCTTTTATTCTCAGAGTAAAAAACAAATTTATGGTGTTTTTAATCTTAAAAACGTCCTCAATTATGTATATTTTCATATCAAAAAGGAAAAAACAGTATTTAATTGTTTTGCTTATGTTTAAATAGGCTTTTCCCAATGGGAAATTGAAATATTTAAAGTTGGTGTCTCAAAGAGATGGCAGATAAGGAACATACCTCAGAATTCTATAGTGGGCGGCTGCATTGTTCCGTTTTTTGGCCAATGTCTAGACCCTTCTGCCGCCTCCACCCCAACCTCAGGACTGTATAGTCACAGCTAGTGCTGCTCCTCCTCCGGAAGAGCACAGGGCAGCTAGGGAGTCTTACCCCACTTCAGTCCCTGACAAGTCTCTAGAGGTGGGAATATTTTCATTTGTCTCGACAGACTTTGATACAGAACTATAAAGGAATGACCTTTACTACTTCTCTCTTTTTTAAAGGTTTTACTGATTTATTTTTAGAGAGGAAGGGAGGGAGAAAGAGAGGGAGAGAAACATCAATGTGTGGTTGCCTCTCGCACGCCCCCTACTGGAGACTTGGCCCACAACCCAGGCATGTGCCCTAGACTGGGAATTGAACCGGTGACCCTTTGATTCACAGGCCGGCACTCAATCCACTGAGTGCACACCGGCCAGGGTAATAGCCAGCCACTTCTTGCTGTGTCTTCACTTGTAGGATGGGGCAGGGATCCCTCCAGAGCCTCTTATAAAAAAGTGTAAGACACTAATCCGTTGGTAAGGGCTCCACCCTCACAGCCTGAGTACCTCCCAAAGGCCCTGCTTTAAATACCGTTATCTTTGGGCATTAGGATTTCAACATAGGGCTCTCTGGGGTAGGGGTTGGGGGGGGACACTGACATAGCAGTATGCTTTGTTGTATACTGGTCTTTCACAGAACTCTACAATAAGAAAGCTGCCTTCTTAAAGACTCTTACTGTGGCTTGGGGGTCCCCAGCCAAGGACCCTAAGTGCTCACTGCTGGTTACCTTTCATGTCCTATTTCCTCTGCTTAATTTTTAAGATTTCATCATATTTCTACCAAGTTTACTTTACCTATAAAAGTATCTCACTGCAACTTAACTGTTTTCCTATATTTGTTATGCCCATCCTGTTTGCTTTTTTCCCTTCACTTTTTCAAATCACGTCTGTTCTTTAAAGAGAAGCTTAGGTCTTGGGTATAGCTCAGCATCTTGTCCCATTTTAATTCCACACGAGTAGTTCCTTTTTCCAGAATTCTTTTAATTATTTGCTTATCATTTGTTTTGTGTGTCCAGTTCTTTCTTGTTTCCCTTTAAGTCCTTAAAGAGAGATACCATGCTGACCCTTTTTGTAGTGTGATGTGGTAGGTATTCCATAAATATTTTTTAATGTCGCTGATGACTTCTTAACTAATAAGGTGCTTAAGCAGGTAGACTCATGTGTAGAATGAGTCATTAGTCGCTTTACCAAGAGATTAAGAGAAAGTAAACTGAATATACTAAAAATACTGTGAATAAGAATACATTAGAGTCTTCTGCATATTAAAAACAAAGCAAAAATGGCAATATCAGAGTCTCTTTTACCCAGATATGTTTACAATATACCAGTACAACAAAATTACCAATTAAGAAATAAAGCGTGAATATCATTTCAAAACTGGAAAAGCTGTGTTATATTTAAGGAACTTTAAATTTTGATCATCCATAGCTAAGGATAACTTTGTTAAAGTGTGAACTCTGGTTTTGAGCACAGTAGCTGCTAGATTTCATGAGACTTGTAGAAGTATCTTCTTATATTTCTCATACCCCAGACGGGGGAGTCTCAGCACATGCAGTCTCACTGTATCATCATTAGGCCACGCAGTCATTTGAATGAATTTATGACCTTCCGAATTTTTGTCAGTCTCCGACGAAATTTCTCTTCCCCAAGAACCTCTGGGAGAGTGGCTCTGTAGGGCCTCCGCATTTCCGCCCCGGTCCGATTTTCCTGGGTGTGCCGAGGCTCTTCTTCGCTTCACGCCTCTAGTTGGAGGGCCAGGGGCCTGTCTGAGGTCTTCTGAGGTCAAAAGCCTTGGGGTGACTCACTAATCAGTTGGATATGAGTCTTAAAAGTTGGCGTTTATCATTTATCCTAATTATTAATTTGATTACTATGTGGTAACTTGGTACTAATTCTTTGACATTAATACTGATCCACTGACTTGAATACGTAAAGAAATTGGGGAAATAATAAAGATTTCAGGAATAATTGGTAACCTTGAATATCTTTGTTTTTGTCGTCTCCATAATTCTGGGATGTTTTTTCTTAAATCACCCAGTGGGTTATTATGCGCTATATTCCTAGGACGTGTAAGTGATTTGGTGGTTTTTATTTTGGGCCTCTCTTCCACCTTCGTGTCTAACACTCAACAAACAGCCTTCGGAACTACATCTTGTTACTCTTCCTGATTTGAAGACGGGTTAGTCCCATGCTAATTCATCATTTAGTCTTTTTTTTAATCACTGACATTAAATGAGTTAAGGTTTGGAGTTGACCTACATCATGTCTGTTCGCACTGGTACCATCAGAGATGTGTCAGACGGGTGTTGACCATGAGACCAGCGGTGAGGCAGGTGTCCTGCTCTGAGTTCAGGGAGGATAGGGCTCCCGTAGAGCAGGACAGGACTCACTGGGTCGGGACTGTCAGTATGGGTCAAGGTCATGAAACTGGGTCCTGCCATCCTTCTGGCCTTTGGGTTTTTTTGTTTTGTTTTTTGTTTTTCTTTTTAATCCTGACCCAAGGACATGCTTAATGATTTGGGAGAGACCAGAAGGGAGGGAAAAAGAGAGGGAGAGAAACATTGATCGGTTGTCTCTCACATGTGTCCTGTGTGTGGGGACTGAACCCATAACCTAGACATGTGCCCTGACCAGGAATCAAACTCGTGACCTTTCGGTTTATGGGGTGACACTCCAACCACCTCAGCCACACTAGCCAGGGCATAGCTCATGACAGCTGAATGTTCATAGTGATGTTGCTCTCTGACCCCTTAGGGTCAGCTCCTCCTACCACTGTGAAGCAGGAGTCACCAGGCCTCTGTTGTTCACTGGTGTACCTCGTGTTCTTTAAAATAGTGTCAACACGGAGTGTCTTTGACTCTTCTTATCTACCAAATATGATTTTATTAGAGAAGAATTTAAGTATAAATCAAGATAGTCAGAAGTCAGCTTACAGCTGCTTTCTCTTTTAATTCAGACATGGACTTTAAAAATCATCATTATTATTACTGCAGGCCATGGTTGCTTGTTACCCAGGCAATGGAACAGGATATGTACGTCACGTTGATAATCCGAACGGAGATGGAAGATGTGTAACGTGTATATATTATCTTAACAAGGACTGGGACGCCAAGGTATGCAGCTCAATCGAGCGTTTGTTCTTTCCCACAGGTACTCCTCATAGGTAAGACTCCTACACATAACAGTCAAAAATTCCTCTCAGATTTGCTTCAGTTTTAGGTATCAGGAGTGGATATTTGTGAAATGAAACATATGCTAATATATCTCAGAAAGTGGATTCCCTTGTTTTCAGATACTGAACTGTTCATCTAAAATTTAACTTTTATAAAAGTGTCTTTTATTAAAATGTAGTTCTTTTAATAGTTTTTATAAAAACACTCTGTCAGTGATTGTTTTATAATGGCTTTTTAGGGAAATCATGTATAAGTAATTACCATAATTTACATGCTACTTACTCCTACTTTATTCTTCAAACTGTTGTAGAGATGTTATCTGGCATTGGATTGTTGGATTGAATATTGATTATGGGAAACTGGAAGTTTATCAATACTGACAAATCCTGCAAAACCAGTT
>VMDR010015812.1:0-21867 GCA_007922815.1 Macrotus californicus | reverse complement strand
AAGGTGAACTATTCTACAGTACTCTGCATCCCTCTAGTCATTATTCCTAGTATATTTGCTGCATTAATTACCCCATTTCTGGCCTGTATCTTCAATCTAGTCCTTCCTTACTTTTTTTCACTAATCTTTAGCATTTCAGCATGCTCAAATCTTTTCTATATTAAAAAAAAAATAAACCTCAACCTCGAAGGCCCCTTTAATTATTACTTCTATCTCTCTGCTGCCCTCTAGTTCCAAGATTCTTCAAAGAATGTCTACTTGCCCCAATTCCATTCATTTCTTGACTATTACAATGTTTTCGACACAACCAATGGCCAACTGGTCACTGTCAGTAATTATATTGCTTATCTTAACTGACCATCCTGAAATGCTCCCTTTTCTCTTCATGCATTTCTCTCTAAGATGCCCAAATGAGAGGCCTGGCAGCCATTCTTAATCTATTGCCTCCTGTTCTAGCATGTAGTCCTCTCTTACTCTTTTTACTAGTACTCGATGTTTGGGTAAGATTGACCCTCTCTCATTTCCAGGGAAGGGCCCTATTTTTTTTAATCCAGTCAGCATATCCCATTTTTCTGGCTGCAGAGATTGGCTCAGAGATGGATAAATAACACACATCAGACCAAACAGAGTCAGTAAGACTCAATTCCAAAACTCTTATTTGAGCCATCAGAGAATTGGACTTATTTTGAGAAATGAGGCATTTGGCCTCTGGAGTTCCTGGGAACATGAGAAGAGGCCTGCTTGAGAGTAGAGTCAGCACCGAGGAAGAAAATGGAGAAATGGAGAAGTACATTCTGGTCATCAACTGTGAGTGCTAGATAATGCCCTTTCTGAAGCTCCAGATCTATTTCCAAAGTGCTCAGTTTTCTTAGCCAGTACATTTCTTTTTTTTTATTTAAATCATTTTGGGTCAAGTTTCTACTTCAATAATGAGAAAGATTTCTAACTGACACAAGCCCCTACATCTAAATCATTTTTCCAAATATGATTCAATTATTTTGCAAGTTTAAAAAAATCTTTAATGAGAAATCCTTTATTGAGATTTAATGAGCAAGCTCAACTCTAACTTAACAATGAAAAAATTATTGAATCTTACAGCAGGAAGTTCCATGGTAGAATGGCTTCATGGCTGATTGATTCAGGATCAATGGTGTCACCAGATGTTTTTTCCTCTCTCTCTGCTATGACATCTTTAATTATGGCTTAATCATTGAGCTAGTAGGAGGATGGTATTGCAATGACTCATGCAGATAGGACTTCTAGAGGATGAAGAGAAAGTCTTCCTATGGCTCTTTCTTATCACGGAGAGAGCCATTTTCTGAAGCCCTCCAGCAGACTTCCTATCACATCACCTTGGCTAGGATTGGGTCACAGACTCATTCCTGCTGAGATACCTCGGAGCAGTGGGCTTTTCTTCAGGCTCAAGGCTAATGTATAAGAGAATTTCGTTGGGGAGAAAAGAGGAAGGGTTGGAAGCTCAGTAGAAAGCCAGAGGGGCTGACTAGGGTGACTAACCAGGTGCTTCATGACCTGGGTCCTGCCAACTTCTCTGGTCTCATTTGTCACTCACCTTCTTATACTCAATCCTCCAGCTCTACTAACCTATGTATTATTTCTCTGAGTATGCTATGGACTCACTCATACATAGAGCTTTAAAGTATGCTGCACTCCGATGCCTGTACCTTCTACTTATCTTTTAGGATTCATCTTACTTTTTATTTTGTTATTTCTCCTGAGAATTTTCCCCTCACTCCCAAGGCTGGGTTAGGGGCCACTTGTCTATGTGCCTGATGCACCTCTGCCTGACCCATTAAAACTTTCGTCATATTGCATTGTAATTACCGGTTTAAGTCTGTCTCCGCCACTAGAATATGATCCCTTTGAGGGCAAGGATTGTCACTGATGTATTACAAAATGATTGAGGCATAGTAGGTGCTCAATAAATAATTTTTAGCTAATTTCTAAAGGTCATAGTTTTCTTCTCTAAGTTGTGACCCCACCCAAACAAGGGAGATATATCCTAGTAAGGCAGGATACATTTTGCCGGTCCTTCACAATACATACACTCCTTTCAAAGACAACTCAGAGCCATTTAAGAAATCTTCACGGGTTAAGCTCTAGAAAAATACTTGTTTCTAAACTTCTTCTGTCAGCTTAACATACATCAATATTATCTATTTGGTAATAATGTATTTTTAAATAAATTTTATTTTGGAATAATTTATATACCATAAAATGTACTCATTATAAGTGTGCAGGTCTATGAGTTTTGACAATACACCCACGTAACCACCAGCAAAATCAAGATGTAGAACATTTCTGTCGCCCTGGAAGTTGCCCATGCACTTTGTAGTCAATCCCCTCGTCTCCGGTGCCAGGAAACCACTGATCTGTGTTTGCTTATTCTAGAATTCCATATAGATGGAATCTTACAGTATATGTTCTTTCGTAAATTGTCCGTTCAAATCTCTTGTTTCTATTTGTTGATTGTCTTCTTATTGAGTTGTAAGAGATATTGATCTGCCTGAATATGAGTCCCTTGTCAGATCTATGTATTATGAGTATTTTCTCCCGGTCTATGGATTGCCCTTTCATTTTCTTAACAGTACCTTTTGAAGCACAGAATTTTTAAATTTTTATGAAGTCCTATGTCTCAACTTACTCTTTTATAGTGTATGTGTTTGTGTGAACATTTTATTCTGCCTTTCTTTAGAAATTAACAGTTTAGCTTCTACATTTAAATCTATGACCTGTTCTGAGTAGTTTTTGTGTAAGTGGGGGACGAGAGCGGAGGTTTATGGTCGTCCCGATGATCCAGCTCCATTTGTTGAGAAAACTGTCTTTTCCCCATTTAATCACCTTGCACCTTTGTTGAAAATCGATCGACTGCATAATTATAGGTCTATTTCTGGACCCTCTATTCTGTTCTATGGATCTATATGTCTCTCTTTACACCAATATTGTACTGTTTTGATTATTATAGCTTTATCCTAAGTCTTAAAATGAGATAGGGTAAGCCCTGCAACATAGTCCTTTTTTAAAATTCTTTTATTCCAGGCCCTTTGTGTTTTCAAGTAAGTTTTAGAATCATTTTTTGTTTTAGAATCAATTTCCATGACAAGCCTTTTTGCATTTTGATTGAGGTTATGTTTGGGGAGAGGTGACATCATAACAATATTGAGACTTCCCACTCATGATCACGTTACAGGCCTATAATCTTTGTTATATCCTTCCATGCACATAGGTCTTTAATTTCTCTCAGCAATGTCTTGTAGTTTCCCATGTACGAATCTTATGTGTGGCATTTGTGACCTTAATCTGTAAATATTTTGTGTTTTATGATGTGTTTGTAAATGCTAGAAATACTACTGATTTTTATATATGCACCTTGTATTCTTCAACCTTACTAATTTAATATTTTAGTAGCTTTTTTGTAGAATATTTAGGATTTTCCACATACACAATCATGCTGTCTATGAATGAGAAGTTTTACGTCTTCTGTTCCAATCTACGGTGAGAATCTTTCTATTACTTTATTGTACTAACTAGGACCTTTGATATGGTGTTGAATAGGAGTGATAAGAATGCATATTATCGCCTTGTTCTCAGTCTTAGGGGGAAGTGTTCAACCTTTTTACCATTTAGTGCGATGTTTGCTGTAGGTATTTTTTTAAAAGTTGTCCTTTATCAGGTTGAGGAAATTCTGTTTCCAGTTGTTCTAAAAGGTTTGTTTTGTTTTAATCACGGGTGGGTGTTAACTTTCATCGAATCATCTTTCTGCATTTAATGAGTCTCCTATGATTGTCCTAATAGAGTGAGTTGCATTGATTGATTTTTGAATATTAAACCAACTCAGCTTCTAGAGTGTTACCCTACAGACCAATGTTCAATTTTAGATATCTCAAAACAGACTCCTGGGGATCCCATGCAGATTTCTGGTGCTTTTTCTCTGTATAGCTCCTTCCTCTCTAGTACTTTCCCTCATAACTTTCAGCCATATCAGCTTCACCAGACTCCAGTCTCTTCTTCCTCAACTCATTAAGAATGCCAGGCTCTGTTTGGGTTCTCTCTCCCTGCATAGCTTCTGGAAAGTACCTTTAGGCAAAAAGCCAGGGTCATCATAAAGCTTACCTCATTTGCTTCCTTTTTCTGAGAGATGTCATTTCTTCCCTGCTTATTACCCTATGTTGCCTTATGTATTTTATCTAGTTTTCTAATTGTTTTTGGTGGGAGGAAAAGTCTAGTACCAGTTGTTCTGCTATGATTGAACACTAAAGTTGGCTGTAAGGATTCTTGATGGTAGACATTACATTTGTTCTTTTCTCTGATTCTAGTATGTAGGGCCTGCTTTGTCCTTGGTGCATCTTTTTAAAGGTCTGTTTAACAAAAATGGTTCCTGACCTTTTTGGTCACTTTTTTCTTGGAGCTGGCATTTCATTGAGATTTAACTCTATGCCTGCCACTGATCAGTGGTTGGTTTATATTTTATCCTCATAGCTGTCTATGATATAGATATTATATTTTACAAATAAGAAGATGAAGATATAAAATGATGACATGACTTGTCCAAGATCAGAAATATTGAGTTAGACCCAGTCTCTCTGATTTCAAATCCTAGGCTTTGTAACTGTTCCAGTGTAACCTCTCTTTGAGATTTTCATATAACTCACCTATGAACCTGGTCTTCCAAAATAAGACCATTGGCATGCACCAAAAATGTGTGTATAATTTCAGAGGGTTCACAGACACCTGGAGCCCATCCCTAAATAAGCCCAATCATAAACGCCAGCAAGAGGACCCATGGCTAAAGTAGCCATCCATACTACTCGTTGTCATCTTAAACCCTTGATGAACTTCTGAACTTTTCTTCCTGCCTCCTGTGGTTCTATATTACCTTTTGCAATTATGCCTCATAACTTGTAAGACCACCATTCCTCTGTCTGTGGCCCTGCTCTCAGCGGGATCTGAGGTGAGTCCACATGGATATCTTCTTGCCTGGTAAGACCACTTTTTTTCTCATGCCATGTCTTGCCTTATCACTACATGACACTTAAGAAATAGATGCTAAAAGGAGGCTATTTTTAGAACTAGTTTCACATTTTACCATAAAAGATCATCAGAACTAATTCTATCATGACTCACTTCTAAGTTTATCTCAAACACTCAGGGCCTGGTCACAGAAATTCATGGTCCATCACACAAGTGAGCACATGGTGTTGCCAGGCAATCCTGCTACATTGCCTAATCCTTTTGCTTTCTTATTTCACATTTCCCCCCTCCCAACTTCTAAGACCTCCTCCCCATCCAATTTCACCTGGTGACTTTGCTTCATTTTTTACTGACAAAATTGCTTCTGATTGCATAAGTGAATGTCTGCAGATCCCCACAAACATATCTACTAAACGCCTGGAGTCTGGACTCTGCTCGCTCTCTCTCCCCCTATTTCTGTAGATTAACTGTCTTTTTCAAGGCCAGCCCTTTCTTTTGGATCTTAGATCCCATTCTCCTTTTACCTTCCCAAGAACATTGTTCCAGTTTTTCTACTGCATCAACAATTTTTCTTTTCTACTGAGTCATTCTCATCAGCACACTATAATACATATTGTAATAGCTCTCCTCTTAAAAAAAAAAAAAGTCTTGTCTCCCTTCATCTTCCTTCAGCTATTCCTCCATTTTTCCTTTCTCTATTGACCCTGAAACTCTAAGAGTTGATTTTACTCACTGTCATCAATTCTTTTCTCTCCATCTTTTTTCAACTTATGTTTTCTACATCCAATAGCCAGTTCTAAGTTCCTCGTTCTACTCATCCTATTAGCAGTATTCAACAAAACTGATCTCTCTCTCTCCCCCACCTCTCTCTCTCCTTAAAACACTGCACACATCTGCTTTCACAGACCCCCACACTCTGATTTGCTCACCTTCCCAGTCACTCTTCCTTGGTCTCCTTTGCTGACTCTTCCTTCTTTCACTGGCCTCTAAAAATTAGGGCATCTGAGGTGCGATCTCTGAACACTTCCCCTTCTCTTCCTACCTTCATGCCAAGTGGTGTAGTTCAATACTTTAGCTTAACTACCATCTGCCCCAGTGGTTCCCAGTGGAGGTGATTTTGCCCCCCACCCCGAGACATTTGGCAAAGTCTGAAGACATTTTTTGTTGTCACAACTCGGAGCAGGTGCTACTGTCAGCTAGGGTTAGAGGCCATGTTGTTGAACATCCTAAAATGCACAGGACAACAAAACAAAAATGCCCTCCACAACCAAAATGCATCCAGCCCAAGTGTCAACAGTGTCAAGGCTGCCAAACCCCGATCTACCCACTCCTCTGAACTCGGGTCATATGCACAACTTCCTATTAACATCGTCATTAGGATTTTTATCAGATGGCTCAGACTTAATATGTATCAGACTAAAGTTTTGATTCCCTCTGCCTCAGCTCAGGTTCCCTAGAAAACAGAACCTGAGACAGGACATATGCTTTAATACCAGGTGTGAACCCTGGGGAACTGATAGTAAGGGGAAAGAAAAATGAGGTAAAGAAGGCTAGTGTGCAAATAGAAGATAGTGATTTACCAACCTTGCCACTGCTTCATGAGCCACAAAGAGATGCAGCCTTGTCACTAGATCATGTGGTTGCTTGTCCCTGAGAAGAATAAAGGGAGAGGGAATTTATCTATAGGTTTCGATGTATCTCCTATCTCCTACTGGACAAACTCCCACTGGTCCATTGGGTAAATGCCTCCACATGGCTGTGTTGTTGACCTGGACATTTTTGCAATCCTGAAAATCCAGATTACACTCATTGCAGTGTGGTCAACTTCAGAAGCAGAACTCTGCTGCCCGCACAGAGCTGGCTGTTTCAGCAGCAGCTGAGGCAGTGCGAGCGGCCACAGGCAAGAAAAATGGAGAGGCAGAGAGAATCTGAGAGGGGGCCCCAACTGCTTAATACGGTAATAACCAAGACACTCAAGATACCAGACTTTGGATAACTCATATTCTGGCTGTCCAATCCACTCCTCCAATAAATGACATCACCATCTACCTAGTTACTAGGACTACAAATGTAGGAGACATTCTTGAAACCTTTCTTTCCCCCACTTCCCAAATCCTGCCATTTCTATTTTTAAAATGTAATCCTATGCCAACCCTTCTCATAAGCCTACCACTATCGTTCTTGTTTAAGCCGTCATTGCCTGTGCTACTTAATAACCTCCAACCTCACGCCTTGTTTCCAGTATCCAGAGTAATCACATTATATTACTTCAGGGATCCAAGGCCTCCAATACCTTTCATTGCATTCAGAATAAAATAAAATATTCTTATAGCAGCCTAAGAGGCTCTGCATGATCTGGCTCCTGCCTACTTTTTTGACCTACCTTCTACAACCTTCTGCCTGATCGGTCCTTTCTAGCTCCACTGGCCCTCCTCTGTCTCCCAATATGCTAAGCTCGTCCTTGCTTTAGGACCTTTGCACTGCTCTTACACCCATCATTCACATCTCCCTATTCATTGTTCTCTCTTCTTGAAGTTCTTTGTTGAAATGTTACCTCTAGAGAGAGGCCGTTCCTAGCCATGCAAATCTGTATTTGTCAGTCTCTGTCCCTTTTTCTTAATTTTCTTTACCTAACATTATAATGTGTGGCCTCTTTGTTCATTGTCTGTCTCTCCCACCAGAATATGAGCTATGTGAAGTCTGAGGACTCCTGTGCCTTAGTTATTACTGTGTCTCCTGTGCTACAAACACAACTGAGGCTGAGCAAATATTTGTTGAATGAATAAATGTCTTCGGACCCTTACCAATGGTGAGCTTGCATTAAGGATGAGGAGTTCCCAGATCAACTTTCTTCTAGTTCCTTAGAGGTCCAGTCCTGTCTAAACACATGTGCTAGGGTTGTTGAAAACCTCCTGATCGTATTATACCCCCCAAAAAAGCCCTGAATTTAGGAACCTGGGATCCCACCCAATCAGCGAATCGAATCTCTTCTGGTAAGGCAATAGCCAAATGCTGAATCAGGGCAAGTGCATCCACATGAGGCTGGGGAGGTGATGGTCATAGGTCATAGAGATGTTTAAAAGAAGGGAGAGGGAGGTACAGGAGCAGGGTGGGGAAGTCCAAGATTGCCAGGATATGGTCAGAAAACGTTTGTCAGGTCTAGTAGAGGTATTTCTGATAGGCCTATAGCAACCGCAGCTGCCATCTCAGCAGCAGCAAAACAAGGAATTCGACAGGAATTCAACACAGAGCTTTATATTTGTTTGTTTGTTTGTTTAACAATAAAGCAGTCGTTCAGAAAGGTAGGATTACTGGGATAGAAGATGAGTGTGAAAGGTGGGGAAAGGGCAGAGCTTTATATAGGAAAGAGGAGTTTAAGAGAACTCATTGTTTCTAAAAGGAAAGCTGGGTTGTGGATCCGGAGGAGCGGAGGGAACAAATACTTCTATTTTTCTGAAAGGAAGGCTGGAGCCTGAATCTGGGGGAGGGACTTAACTCTTTCCGCATCCAGAATTATTGCACTGCCTGGGCAACCCCGCCGAGGCCCCTGCTTTCTACTAGCCACAAAAGAGTGGGGAGCATGCAGTCACTGGCTGTGATCAAAGAGGTGGGTGTTGTTGGCAGGAGGCAACAAGATTCGCGGTGGTGCGAAGGGGTGGTCCAACGCAGCGGGCGGAACCAATCAGCGGCGACTCCGGACTCCAGCGGCCTCCTCCGGGACTCCGCGGCAGTTAAGTACCGGCACTGCTAGCTGCAGGCTCCCGCGCCGCGGCCGCCAAGGCGCAGAGCCCCTGGGGGCACCGCTGGAACCGCACTCGGTGCAGCACGCACGCCCTAGCTCGTGCAGCCAGCGCCTCTGTGCAGACCCTTTCCCGAAGAAGTTGCAAGCCTCGCAAGTGGCCTGTGGAGGCACTAGGCCGGGAAAAGGCGCTGCGGGGGGAGGAACAGAGATGGGAGGTGGGCAGGAGGCTTGCATCTCAGATTAATCCCAATTAGCACCAACTTGGCAGACAACCCCACAAACCCACGAAGCCTTTGGTTGTTGCCCATATTTCAAAATAATCTGATCCTAAGAAAACTTCCAACTCCCGTCGTAGGTCAAAGAGGGACAGACTGTTAGCACCACCGCCTCGCAGTACCACCACGTAAAACGAACCCAGGTGATCCTCAACTGCAGAGCTCTCCTCAAAGTCCGTGTCTCTCCGAGTCCGGCGGGGAGAGGCTGGGTAGGCTCTGCAAAGAGTCCCCCGCGGGAGGGGCTGGATGGCACGCCGAACGTGGCGACAGAAGCGGATTATTGTGGGACTGCAAAAACGCAACCCCATCGGAGGAGTTTTGCCAGGAACACCACCCGCCTGCATTGCGTCGGACCTGACCATTTGAAATGGGAAATTCCCGGGGAAGGTCGCGGCCAGGGACCGTGCGTGTGCGGGGCTGCTGGACCCCAGGGAAGTAGAACTGGTGGTCGGCTTTTCTGGCAGAAGGAAAATACTGTGCTGGCAAGGGTGGGAACCAAATACCAACCCCCCTCTGTGGAACCACCCCCTCATATTTTCCCTCTACCTCCTCGTTCCTGCCCTCCCCCGCCCTCCCCAACCCACGCCCGGGTGGGCCAATCGCAGCTCCGCATTCCAGGCGCTTTCTCAGGTTTCTGCTGATCTTGCAGCGCCCAGAAATGTACCGGGCGGACGGGCCGCCGCACGCACCCTGCCCCACTCGGCGCTCCTAACAGCTCCCCGCGCACCGCGCAGCCTTGGCGAGGTCCACGCGGGGTTGCGAGGAGCAGAGGACACCCGAGAGCCATGTAGACCCACGCTTTCGCTCGCCCACCTCCTTCGGGATCGAATCAAGGGCTCCCACAGTGTTCGGAGGGGGCGAGAGTGCTGTTTATCGTCATTTGCTTCAGAGCTTCGAGAGAGGGTGGCATTTTGCTTTTCCGCCCCGCATCCTCCACCAGAGAGAGGACGGCGTCTCCAGGTTGCTGGCCACGGGTGAGAATGGGGATAGGGAATGGACATTTCCCTCGTAGTTGCTTAGAAAAGCGATCATCCAATTGAAGGGGCGTAGGACGAGGGGGCGAGGGCGGCGCATTTGCCCCGGCGCCTCTCGGATGCTGCTGCGGCGGCTGCCGCGGCTCTCGCCCAGGTCCTCTGCAAAAGCGACCTGCCGCATTCGACTCCTGCTCTCGGCCGACTCAGCACCGCCCCTGCACCAAGCCAGCGGGTCAGGTAAGGGGCTCCCCAGTTCGGGGCTGCAGAAGCGGGGGTGGGGAGGGGGGGGTGGGGGTGGAGCGATGGGTGGGGGATGTTGGGGGTGTGAGTTGCTGCTTGGGACCTGGAGCTCCCCTCGCGTCTCTCGGCGCTTTTCCGATCTCTAGTTTAACGAAGTTGTAAACAGATCGGCTGTTGGGCATTGGGAAAAGTGGGATGGGAGAGCCCCAAACTTGGATTTCCGGGTGTCTGCGTGTGTCTGTCTGTGTATACGTCCAGCAAAAAAGTCCAGTGCTTTCTAAAACAGCTAGAAGTCTGTGCTCTTCGGTGTCTGTAGGTACGTCCCATCTGAATGCTTCTGATTTTCTACTCCCGTATCACTTTCTATTTCTCTGCAGCGTCCATCGATCGCCCTGGTGGGAGCTTAGAAGGCGGCAGGCGAAGAGGGGCAGGAGGGGGAGAGCCTAAGAGAAGCAGAGGGGTGTTAGGCGAAGGGACTCTCGGACGGGAGGGGAGGCCAGAGTGACCCCCGAAACGATGGCCCGGCCCTCTAGAACGGCACTCCGTTAAGGCACCCCGCCCCTCCCCCCATCCCAACCTTCCGCGAAAAAAGCTGCACCCGGGGCTGCAGGCGAGGGGTATTCCAAACTCAGCAAAAGGCAGGGTGGAAGGGAAGAGAACCCAGAGGGAAGTCGTAGATCTCTTCACCTGTTAGCTTTGAAGCCCCTCCCTCCCTGAGCGTGGGGGGAGACTCACACTCCGGTGGGGGTGGAGCTCGAGTCCCCCCCACCTCTCCTCTCTCCGTCCTTCCCACCGCCGGCCCTCCCCCAGTCTCCCACCCTTACACCCGGCTTCCACCATGACCGTGATGTCTGGGGAGAACGCGGACGAGGCGTCGGCTGCCCCGGGCCACCCCCAGGATGGCAGCTACCCCCGGCCGGCCGACCACGACGACCACGAGTGCTGCGAACGCGTGGTGATCAACATCTCCGGGCTGCGCTTCGAGACACAGCTCAAGACCCTGGCACAGTTCCCCAACACGCTGCTGGGCAACCCCAAGAAACGCATGCGCTACTTCGACCCCCTGAGGAACGAGTACTTCTTTGATCGCAACCGGCCCAGCTTCGACGCCATCCTCTACTACTACCAGTCGGGGGGCCGGCTGCGGAGGCCGGTCAACGTGCCGCTGGACATGTTCTCCGAGGAGATCAAATTTTACGAGCTGGGCGAGGAGGCCATGGAGAAGTTCCGGGAGGACGAGGGCTTCATCAAGGAGGAGGAGCGCCCCCTGCCCGAGAAGGAATACCAGCGTCAGGTGTGGCTGCTCTTCGAGTACCCGGAGAGCTCCGGGCCCGCCCGCGTCATCGCCATCGTTTCGGTCATGGTCATCCTCATCTCCATTGTCATCTTCTGCCTGGAGACTCTACCCGAGCTGAAGGATGACAAGGACTTTACAGGCACCATTCACCGCATTGACAACACCACGGTTATCTACACCTCCAACATCTTCACGGACCCCTTCTTCATCGTGGAGACCCTGTGCATCATCTGGTTCTCCTTTGAGCTGGTGGTGCGCTTCTTTGCCTGCCCCAGCAAGGCGGACTTCTTCAAAAACATCATGAACTTCATCGACATCGTGGCCATCATCCCCTATTTCATCACCCTGGGCACCGAGATAGCTGAGCAGGAGGGCAATCAGAAGGGTGAGCAGGCCACTTCGCTGGCCATCCTCAGGGTCATCCGGTTGGTAAGGGTTTTTAGAATCTTCAAACTCTCCCGCCACTCGAAGGGCCTGCAGATCCTGGGCCAGACCCTCAAGGCTAGTATGAGAGAGCTAGGGCTGCTCATCTTTTTCCTCTTTATTGGGGTCATACTGTTTTCTAGTGCAGTGTACTTTGCCGAGGCGGAAGAAGCTGAGTCGCACTTCTCCAGTATCCCCGATGCTTTCTGGTGGGCGGTGGTGTCCATGACCACTGTAGGATACGGTGACATGTACCCTGTGACAATTGGAGGCAAGATCGTGGGCTCCTTGTGTGCCATCGCTGGTGTGCTGACAATTGCCCTGCCCGTACCTGTCATTGTGTCCAATTTCAACTATTTCTACCACCGAGAAACTGAAGGGGAAGAGCAGGCTCAGTTGCTCCACGTTAGCTCCCCTAATTTAGCGTCTGACAGTGACCTCAGTCGGCGCAGTTCTTCTACTCTCAGCAAATCTGAGTACATGGAGATCGAAGAGGATATGAATAATAGCATAGCCCACTATAGGCAGGCCAATATCAGAACTGGCAACTGCACCACAGCTAACCAAAACTGCGTTAATAAGAGCAAACTACTGACCGATGTTTAAAAAGCCAAGCAAACAAAAAAGCCCCACGTAGCAGCTTGACAGACTTAAAAACAAAACGAAAACCCTAGTGATCCATGTCGCTCTTTGTTGATACTTCGCTAGTCTTCGAATGCTCTATTTAACTGTCAATGCATTGTTGCATTGTGGATTTTGGGGGTGGCCAACCAGAAGCTTCCATGAAAATAAAAAGAATCTATTTTCGTTTTATTAAAAAATGGATGAAGAAAGTGTATTTTATAAAATTGGTTTAAAAAATTCAGTCCATAAGCTAGTCTAGGTAAACTAAGATTCATATGCTTCCCCCTACTGAAACATTTGTAATCCTTGGACTTCTTTAACTTTTTTCTTTTAACCAAGAACCAGATGATCACTTAGAAATATAAAATTAAAAGTTGCATGGAACTCCAATATCAAATCTTTGCAAACTGCAAAGCACATTAAGACAGTGCATCTGATGATATGTAACAGGATATGCCAGCCAAAATGGGCAATGAGCAAATGTTTTTCATTTTGATCAACTGAACTGCATATTATAAGGTGGAAAAAAAAAAAAGGCAAACAACATTACTTCCGACTGGCCCACAAAGCACCTTTATCAATCTGATGCCGGTCCTGGTCTTTAGGGATTCTCCCTCAGTCCCATTCTCTTACTATTCAAACTATTCTCTAAGAAAAAGATGCTGAATTAAATCAGTGGATTCATCTGCAGTGCTGCTAAGTTTCTCAACTGCAGGCGAGCCCAACACAGGTCTTTTCTCACGGGTCCTGCACCCTGACCCCTGGCCTCCAGAACTGGATGTAAAACCTTAGTCTCCTTATTGCAAGAGAGCACAAACGGAGTTAAATGTAAGCATGTTTGATTCCGATAATAATTTATTTCATAAACGCATGCTGAGAGCATTGACTCGGACAATAGGGGATAAGCTTCTGTTTGAATCGACTCTTCTAAAAAATAGATCCTGTTTCATTTGCATTCACCAAAAGTGCACTCCTTTATTTATTAACTATTTTATTAGTAAATAATGTACTGTATTTAAGTGCATATGTTAGTCAGGTGGGAACAATAAGTTTTTTGAGCTCAGAGCATGTTCTCTTATTCAGCATTATGGCCTATTTGATTAAGGTGTACCTTGAATTAATTAATGCATGAGTTCAGTAAAAAAAAAACATTTAAAAATAATAAAAACTACAAGTCTGTGGGATGACGGGCCCAAAGAAATAACGGGGGAGGGTGGGGGTGGGGGGCACTCAATTTTCCTGCCTTTGCTCAGGGAAATGTCGGGTTTCTGTGCAGGTGTAGGCAGAGAGAGGACCAATATGCCCATCCCTTAAAGGGAAGCTGTATGGAAAACTAAATAAATCATCAAGGTATATATAGCAACACCTAAGAACAAGTATTATTTTTAGCTGAAGATAAACATAAGCAAAACAAACAAACAAACAAAAAAAGGTGCAATACTGCATGTTTTTTGGTGCATTCTTAAGATGTAAATGAAAATGTTTATCTATTGTATGCATCCAAAGCAGAGCTGATTTCTTTTTTGCAGTTATGATTTGAAGTCTGTAGAGACTTTGGTCCTCCCCCTGAGTCACCCTGAAGAAACTTAACCAGTTGATTTAATAGTTGCTTTAGTGCCTTTATCCTGTACCCACAGTGAACTGTAGAAAGTGCCTCCATTAACACAGCTGAGAAGTTATGTAACAAAGGGAGGAAGGGTCGGGGCACAGATACTTTGCTTTTTCTTTTTCCATCCTCACTGTCTCACTTCACCACTGTGAGAAGACCACACCATCCTGAACCTTGGAGAGGAGAGATCCAGGAGGGTACTGTTTCTCTGGCCATCCACTGGACTGAGTCCCCTTGGCAGCCTGAAGTGGGATGTAAACTGGGACCTGAGACCCAGCTTTGAACTGGACATGAACTTGTCTTTTTTCCTCTTCTCCACCAGAAGCCAAGATAAACTTTTTTGGGAATTTGTTTCCTATCGAGGGCCACTCTGGACATTCAGGGCTTCCTCGGGTCCAGTGTAGTGTTTCTTGCACATTTTCGTATGTCTCCTGTTAGCAACGGCGCTTTGCAGACCTCTGATAGTCTCATCTTTCTAGGCATCATTGTGAATATGGGAACACTCAGTTCATATAAAGCTTTCCTAGGCCCTCCCTCCTGGTCCATTCCTTCAGGTATTTCCTATGATGCTCCTAGGATCTTCCCACCTGGCAGTCACTTCAGAGGCTGAGCATCTCACTTCTGCTGCTCCCGGCACCCAGCCCAGAGAACAGCTGGGACCCTGTGCCTGCCTAGCTGAAAGAAAGCCACATAACACAGGCCGCTGGGGCCCAGCAGCTGTCCACCAATGGAGAGGCACTCACTGCCTTTTTAAGGACACCGAGTGGGGATCTTCATTCTGCACTTAGGACGTGGCCGCCTGTTGCTGACCACCTTCCATTCCTGCCCTGCTTCTTCTGGAAATCTTCCCTATTACTCCCATCCTTTCCCCTACTCTGCCCTAGAGCTAACAGTGAGGCAATAAACAAAGAAACTAAAGTAACAAACACCCAGGCCGACTGACTCAGTTGAAAGAAAGAACATGGACGTTTTATTTTCCTGTGCTGCTTCTGTAAATCTGTAAGACTAACGTAAACATCATGGAAGACAAGGAGCCAAGGACTGCACACACCTGATCACAGGGCATAAACCCTCCCCTGTGATGTTTCCTTCTCTTTTGAACCTTGACTCATCTTGGCTATTCCTTTCCTACGTGCTTAAAGGTCCCCAGTTGGGATAAAAATGCCAGCCTCCTAAATTTCCAGGATATCTTGATCTTTTATTTAGACTCTGAGGTCAGGACACACACAGAGCTCAAAACGCTGCATTCTGTCAACAGCAATAATCCACTCAGCACTGTGGGATGGATGGGTCAGAGGATCAGAAAATGGGACCAAGACTTATGAGACGGACTTTGGCTGCTTGGTATACCTCTCCTAGTTAGATGCTGGACTGGAGATTCTCCTGCATGTGTTACAGGAAAAAGTGATGCATGCAGTCAGCCTGGGATTAGGGATGAGTTCTTATGAATTCGGGTGGTATGGGGAAAATGAATGCTGCTTATCCATCTGTAGCTCACTGCGACCAAGTCAGTAAGAATGGAGTACGGGGACTCTCCGTGTAGCATAGGCATGCGAAGTTCCACAAAGCTCTTACCCCTTGCACTGTAACGTGCTGAAATGTTTTTGTAGACCTGAAGGTGCACTTAACAAAACTGCCTATTAAGGAATGACTGTCTTTTGGTTTACTGACTTATATTTATTTTATCGGGCTTTCTACCTTTGCATCCCGTTCCTAGGTCTTGAGTTTTAATGGCTCATGGCCTGAACACTTGTTTTCTCCCGAAGGAGAAGACTTCTGACATGCTGATAGCCGTAGCTCAGCTCTTCCAGCATGTGGGGGCCCTGGTCCAATGGGGTGGGAGTGGAAGAGTTGGGTCACACCAGTGCTGTTCGCTGTCCCAGAGTCTCTGAAGTGGTGAACTCACCTCAAGGGATCTGAATTAGAGACACCAAAGACATCTGTTTCCTCTGTCCTCAGATTTATGGAGGACAGATTGTCACCAGGAAAGGCTTTTGTTTTTGCATCTCCTCTTCCCCATCTGTGCACAGCCCTCCTTCACTCCCCCTTGAGAGCTGAGTTCCAATTATCAGTTAAAACAGTTCACTGAGAGTGTGTTAGTGAGTTTGCCTAGCCGAATCAAAGGAACCAATAGCAAATACTTCTTCTGGAGTATGGCCAATGGGCAGTCATTTCTCTAAAATGAAACTGTGCAGTAGGTTTAGATGCCACTGGGGTGCAACCAGTGCACCGGTGGCATCACAATCTTGACTCAATTGAGAGTTTTTGTTTTTTTAAATACACGTAAATGGTGAGGAATAGATTTCTTTAAGTAGAAATTTGGTTTAGTCCATAAAGGATCTTCTTCACATTGTGTATAGTTACAAATTCTTCAAATTACTTAACATCTGGTGAGTCAGTAAAAACAGTTTTCCAACCCTCCCATTTAGTATAAAAGACCTCCAAACACATGCTTTTTAACAATTTTACAATAGAATATTCCTTGTTTGGTAGATTAGATTGAATAGGAAAGAGAGAGAACATCAGCAGAAAGCAGTTCCCCATTTTCTTCCAGGAGTGGTGTATTCCTGGGAGTGGTGAGAATTGGTGGGTGGTAACCATCCATAGTATAAAATTGTTAGAAAGAATATAAACTGCCAAACAGCCATTTTATCTCTCCACTTTTTCAAAAAAAAAGGATGAAGTCTTTTGATGTTTATGTTTATTTCGAGAAAACAAACAAACTAGTTTTTAAACCAGACACAGCCCAAGTTGACTCGCTATCTCAGGAGGTGGTTCATATCCACTGTGCGGTGTATCAGTACTCATATTTATATTATGGAATTTCAGGGTATCTGCGAACATGTCCAGCATGACTCAGGTAAACCTTAGAAGAATGTACATTACCTATCATTTCTGTAAAGAGGTGAACAGGAGCTGAGTTAAACAAAACAGTTCTGTTACCTTGGGTCACTGTGTGAACTCATTCAGGGCAGAGGTGTGAGGGGTAGAGGTCTTGGGGTCAGATGCCAGTCTCTGAGCTCAGGCAAAATGGTCATGGGCTTTCCTGGGGAGTCTAGGGTGTACGCAAGGGGTGAAGCCCTGCTGACCTCAGGACTCTCAGCTTTAAGGAGATTAACCCCGGTCACCATGATTTTCATTTAGGAGATAACTAGGAGTTTATGACACAAGACTTCAAAGAATAGAGAAACCTTTCGTACCTTATCAGAGAGGAAGAAGAAATGGTATAGGGAAAGGAAACAAAACAAACCACAAAATCCCTTGCAAAATATTCCAGGTCAAAAGCTGTCTCTTCTCCAGACTTGCAGAAATACCTTTTCCTCTCCAGTGCACTGAGCTATGCCACAATGCTAAGTAGTCAGCATGGACGCTCCATGACATGCCTCTAACAGTAAAGGCAAAGTCTTACCAAGGTTGAAAATAACAATTGAGTAGTAGTAATTTCAAGTGCACCATCAGGACAACAAACCATTGAAGCCTGAAAAACACTCCTGTATTTCCTGAGTTTGCAGTTGCTTACCCCTTGAGTTGAGGATGTGTCCCATGTTCACCTGCTGTGCGCTCCCCTGCCTTCGCTGTCTACTATGTCAGGTAGAGGACGTTGAATGTTATGAATTGAGAACCTAACTGAAGCGCATAGTTTCCATCTATGCAATTTTACTTGCTTCTGTCACTTTATGGTCTGTTCATATTTGGCATTAATTAAAGATAATTTTTAAGGATCTTATCAAGGCATATCTTGACTTTTTTTTTTGTTTTTTTTTTTGGTCTCTTGTTTAACTGGCCTTTTGGGAATCCTTTTGTGTGGGGTTTCTTTAGATAACACGATAGAGATGGGCCTTGTTTTCTTTGCCACTCCTGAACTTCAATTTCTTCTGCACAACGAAATACACTGGGGGTGCAGTTTGACAATAAATTCACAGTTTAGATTCAGGTAGGATCCCAAAGAGAGGCCTTTGGAATTTGGCTGATGAAAGCCTTGGATTCAGTTTTGAGAAGGGAAAAAAGAAGTGAGACTCAAGGGAATGAAGTAATTTATTATATTCACTTAAATTGTTGTTGATTTGAAACTGTAATTTTCATTCATAGTTTAAGCTTTTCGGGAAGGATAACTCTGTGTGTGTGTGTGTGTGTGTGTGTGTGTCATGTGAGACATCGCCGTACTCTGGCATCAAATACCTTGTTGATTACAATATGGTGTTAGGAGTGATTCTGATATGGAAAAACAAAATGATTTCTAGCTGATCTTTACCTTGATTTTTTCCAGCATAGTTCTATGTGTGGTTAACATGTCTTTCTTCTTCTTTTTAATGACTTGATGTATTTCCTTATGATTCCGCCTGAGATCGAGAAGTTCTCTTTTCTTCCTTGTGAATATCATACTTTATACAAGCTCTTCTATGTCAGAGCAAACAGGGTTACGTGCTTTATGACAGGTTTTGGTTATATGCCAAGTGCATATTGGGTGGCTGGGCTGGTGCGTCATCATAGAATTGTGTTGCATTGTGTTGGGTTCATATTGTAAGATTTGAAGATGAGTCTCGCATTTGCTGTAGAAGTTACTACTGAAAGTAAACCATGAAGCTGGGCAGGCTGCCCGTGAATTTTCTGTTGTGGTCGGAAAATGGGCCAGGCTGAGTTCTGACAGTCTGGGGTAAGAGAGAGCTAGAGCCACATCAATGACAGTGGGCAAATGAGCCAGGACATTCACAACCCTGAGTGAGTGAGTCTCTCAAAGCACAGCCTTGGAACGGTCTTCTTGGAGCAGAAGCAGACAGATTCAGGTAGCTGAAAGCATAGGGCTGTAACTGAGAGTTTTATTGTTTACAGAGCTTCAAAAGGAAGTCAAGTCACTTTTAAGGGAGGCCAACTAGAGGAGTCAAGGACAGAGAGCTGATGTGATCTGATCCGGGTCACTTTGCCATTGGGTAGGGAAAGCTGGCTGCTGCATCCTGCAGTGGGTATAGGCTTGTCAAAGCCCTCCGCCAGGCTTGTGTGTGAAGGGAAGGCTAACCCTCAGGCTAGGCAAAGTGTGTCCCTTCGCAAAGTCCTACTGCAGACCTAGGACAGCATGGTCACGCTGCAGGACTGGAGAGCAGCCCTTCGAACCAGCTTAAAGGCAAGTAATTGAAAATATCTAATTTAACTAATTCAGTCTAATAGACCATCAATTTTAAGATGCACATTTGCTTGACATACTTATAAGAAAAAGATAACATTGATAGTTATGACCCACTATTGCATTGATTCATCCCAATTTTAGGGATGAAAAAAAAAAACCAAGAGGGGTCTTAGAATTATTGATGAACTACAATGATTTTAATGTTTGTCCCCCTTTGTTTCCTGGTGTGATAATAAGTTTGAATTCTAAACCCATTAAGTTTGGCAGTTTCCTGCAGACCTTGAAACCTGGCTAGAACCTTTAGGTCTGCTTTTAACTATTTTCTTACCCCACGGTGCTTTTGCTGAGCCCTGCCCTTATCTTAGGCTTTGTGGTGATATGTTTTGGAGCTCCTTGTGGAGATCATTTACCCAGTAAAGACTTCTGATTTAATCTGCCAAGGAAAGAAGTTTGCTCTTGCTGCTCCCTCCCTTGCCCCTTGACAGCATTCCTATTCAGAACCTTCAGCAGCCCTTGGCTTTTATCAAGTTAAAGGCAATCTGACACTCATTCCCACTGAGCTGCTAATAGCAACACCTCCAGTGTGTATAGCTCTATTTGCAGTTTTCAGATCACTTCCACATTAATTATATTGCTGTATTCTACTTGGCGAATTAGGTAGTGCTGATATTGCTGTCCTTGTTTTATAGTCCGAGGGACCTGACCAAGGTCACTGGGTGGAGGGAGCAGGTCTAGGCTTATTGATGATTTCATGGTAGGAACTAGGAGTGTGTATTGAATTGATGGAATGCTGGAACATGTAATGTCTCTCGTGAAAGAGAGATTAGTGGCTTTGTGTAGGGGCAAAGGCTCTTTGAGCCTTCAAATCACTCATTTCTAAAATGGAAATATAATACCACATAGGGTCGTGTGAACTAAATGAAATAATATAATTCCCTCTTCATTAACAAGCAAAATGTTTACATAGCACTAACATGTTTGGGAAATTCTAATGTGTTCTATAAATGTGAGATATTAATAGATATATTATTAAGTATAATGAAGAAAGGGGGAGCAGGGGGAGAAGGCCTCTGGATAGCTCCTCCTCAGAGGAGGGGCTGCACTTTGAAAGAAGACTCCAGGTGTACAGCCCCGTGCTTCGACATTTATGTAACTTATGAAGTGATCACCCCCATAAATCCAGCACCCGCCTGGCACCGTACGTAGTTATTACAAGATTATTGACTACATTCCCTGTGCAGTAGTTTATTTCTCTGTGACTCTTCTGTAACTACCAATTTGTACTTCTTAATCCCTTCCCCGTTTTCACCCACTCCTCACCCCCAACCTCGCTCCTACCTGGCAACCATCAAAATGTTCTCTGGATCTATGAAGCTGTTTCTGTTTTGTTTGTTCATTTATTTTGTTTTTTAGATTCCACATATAAGTGAAATCATGTGGCATTTATCTTTCTGTATCTGAGACTTATTTCACTAAGCACAGTACCTTCTAGGTCCATCCTTGTGGCAGTTGGTAAGATCCATTCTTTTTTTATGGCTGAGTCCTGTTCCACTGTACATATGCCCGAAACTAACATAATACTGTATGTCAACTGTAACTGAAAAAATGAAAAGTTATTTTTAAAAAAGAAGACTCCAGGAAGATCAGATACTTAACTCAAAGATTAACTGTACGATGGCAAAACGTGAAGACTTGGGCAGAGGTCTTTTCATCAGGGACCTTCAGGACACCCTGCGTCTAATACCAGGCACGCAGCGGCCTCACAGAATGCAGAGCCCCTGTTTCTAGTTTCTTTCTCCCTTCCCTGAGATAGACTACTATTTCACGTGTCCAAATCCCAAACATCAAGGGTGAACTCGGCCTTGCAATAAGCTCAGGGACCAGAGGTATCTTTAATCATTTCCATTGCTTCTCATTGCCTCATTTCTTCCATGTGCACAATATTGTGTGATTTGATTTTTTTTCTTTCCACCTGTGAATATAAAGAAATAAAACAAGATGTTGTTTGCAAAGTTTTCTCATATGCTTCTCTGAGAGACATTATGTAAATATAAAAACCTATTCTTAACTTTCTTTGCTAAAATTAAAATAACCCTCACAAGCATACATGAGTCAATACAGTCTTTTTTTTTGACTAGCACATGCTACAAAGATGCTTATAAAAATTTATGTTATAATATCTCTGTAGTGATCCACGTCTTCTTTCTTAAAACTAACTGGATAAAGTAGCCATGATTTAAATAGCAGTAAGATTTTTTTATGTGCTTTCTTAAGGAATTTAACTGTAAATAAGGAGTTGAGTATCTGTTAGAATCTTTGATTCACAAAACATTTTTCTAGAAAATAACATTCAGGGGCTAGATTGAGTTCTCAAGCCTACTAATGATTTTTGACGATAGATTTTATGTGGTGTGTCATGTTAGCTGTAATACACAATGTTTTCAATGTTGTTTCAGATGCTAAGCGTTAAATGCATTTCAGGAATGTTTCCAGAACTAATTCTATTTGAAATTTACTTTTTCAGAATTGAAATCAGAGGGTGATCAATGAGTAGAGGCTTAAGCTCAGGATA
>VMDR010015811.1:0-21856 GCA_007922815.1 Macrotus californicus | reverse complement strand
AAACTCATACCTACAGACAAACCTAACAACATATTTTCAGTAGCTCTACACAGAAAACTGCAACTCACTTGGAAAGAAATGGAAAACGGTAAATGAATAGAGAGATATACAATGATCATGAATTAAAAGGTGCAATATTATGAGATGTCAAATTTTTCCATATTGCTCTTAGATGAAATGCAGCTCCAATAAAAATCTTTAGCATTTTTTGTGGGTTATAATTGACATGATTATAAAACTTATATGAACATTCAAGGGCTCAAGAATAGCAAAGGCCATCTGGAAGATGACTAAAATGAAGGATGACTTACTTTCCCATATATCAAGATCTGTTACAAAGCTATAATTAAGAAAGTGTAGTGATAACAGATATAAATATGTAGACACACACACACCCACACAAACAAGCTGACCAGGAAAGGCAATAGAGAGTCCAGAAACATATCTATACAGATACACCCACTTATTTATGACAAATGAAACATTGTAGTACAGTAAATACATTATAATATTTTCAGTAAATGGTGCTACAACATTGAGTATCCATATGGAATACATAAAGCTTGACCTCTGGTAACATACACATACACACACACACACACACACACACATACATACACACACACACAAATGATTCTAACCTGACTGACTGTCACTCTGATTTTGAAAGATAAAACTAAAGTGGTCAAAGGAAAGGATGAAAGAGCACCTTCATGACCTTGGGTTAGGCAAAGATTTTTTTTAAACAAAACCCACCAAATTTAAAGGAGAATATGGATTAGTTAGACTACATTAAAATTTACAATTTCTTTTCTCCAAAAGACACTGTTTAGAAAATAAAAAGCTAAGCTCTAGAGGGGAAGAAGGTATTTGTAATACATAATTTTAATAAAGGGCTCATACCCCCAAAAATATAAATAAACCTTTCAAATTAATAAGAAAAATTCTGCCAAAACAATTGAAAATGCACAAATGACTTAAGCAGTTTTTTTTCAAAGATGGTAACCAAATAGCCAATAAGCATATGAAAAATTTTACAACATCACTACTCAACAAGGGAATGTGACTCCACACTAATCAGATATTATTGTGCACCTATCAGAAGATTTATATTTAAAAATATTAATGCAAATATCAAGAGTTATTGAGAATATGGGGCAACTGATCATTCATACAATGCTGTTTTGATTGTAGATTGGCACCCTCTCTTTGGATGCCTGTTTGCATATTTTCATATAGCTAACTGAACATATGTACAACCTATGACTCATCATTTCCATTCCTAAGTATATAATATGTATATGAGAAGTACATACAGATATGCACCAGAATATATGTAAAATCTTGCACAGCATAGTTATTCATAAGACCTCAAAACTGGAAACAAATAGTCATCAACAGTAGAATGGAGAAAGAAATACAGTATATTTATGAAATGGAATACCATACAGCAATAAAGAAGAACAAGCCACTGCTATATACAAAAACTTGGATGAATCTCATATCCCATACTGAAGAAACCAAATGGAAAAAAAATCATATTACGTGACTCATTTTCATTAAATTGCAAAAATAGGCAAAGCTAAATTATGGCGATAGAAATGAGAATAATTGTTAGCTTTGGAAGGAAAGTGGTGGGGTGGAATTTGAGAGGTAATGGCAATTGTTAATTTCTTATGGTTTTTAATGGATTCATTTGCTTTTCAAAATTTGTTACATATTCAAATTTTGCATATTTTTATGTGTATTATTTTTCACAAAAAGCTTACCTAGAAATCACTTTGGAAATTCACATAAAATATAGTGCTTGTATTTAGGTTTTTAGGGAAGAAAAGGAAAAAGAAAGCTTTTGGGGGACTCTTAGGGAAGGATTCATTTTGTGGGCCAATCCTAGACCCTGCATTCGTCCACATGGTGAACATAAAGACTCCTTTCCCGGAGACATGAGGAACCCAATTATGATACTCAGAAGAACATGATTTTTTGAAGCAGCAGATATTTATGCTGCAGCAGGCTTCAGAATTCAGACTTTTGTTTTATTTCTAAGAACATAGGACAGCCAGATCTGAAACAAGAGCTCCATCCTGGTCCATCCTGACCTTTGCTCAGTGGAGGGTGCCCTCCAGGGGCAGAGGGCAGGCTCTCATCTGCTCAGCTTTGCTCTTCGCATAAGATCAGCGGGCACCTCCAACTTGACCGAGTGCTGCGGGAGCAGACTGGGGACTCTGGTTCCATGATGTGTAAATTCATGTCTCTGGGCACAAGAAGGCGGGGGGAGTAACAAGTCTGTTCATTCCACTTGAGTGGGCAAAGCTACAACAGCAGGGATGAAGCCTGCTGCCAGCAGCTGTCAGGCTTGGTGCCTTGATGCTCTCATCACCTGGTTCAGGTACCAAGCATAGAGGTTCACCCTCTCATCCGAAGGCCCTGGGGACCTCACACTTGACCATAGGATTCTGTGCTAGTGATTCACAGGCTTCCCTTGCAGAAACAACCTCAGTTTCTCTCCTAATCTCTGGATTATGTGTGTAGGCATGGATGGTGCACGTGATGGGGTGGACAGAATAAAGAAAAGCAGAATGTCTGATAGTTGGGGAGTATTAAAATATGACACTGTGACAACAGCTCAGAAATGCCACAGTTATTGAGCACTGACAGTGGTTGTTGGTAAGTGCTTTCATGGATTGTCTCATTTAGATTTCACAGCAACCCTGTGCGAGTAGGGATTGTCGTCATTGTCATTTTGTAGATGGCCCAGCTGAGGCACAGAAGGACAAAGTAACTTACATAAGACCACAAAAATGACTAAATGGTAGAGCCGAGAGTCAAATCCAGGCTCTATGGTATCTTGCCTTTTTATTGTTTTTTCCTATGGTGGAAAGAACCATTCTGTGGGGGAGAACTTTATGTGGTTGCTAAGGCTCCCTAGAAACACTCAGCTCCAGGCAGGTAGTGACAGAGATCAAGGAGTAGAAAGAATAGGCAGAGTTATCTGTGACCCAGCCAGACTGGCCCATGGCTGCTTCTATATTCTTAGACACTAGTCAACATATAAACCAAAATATTCTCCTGATTGTCTGAGAATATTCATGGATTGGGATCAGTTTGTTGAGAACCATTTCAGCAAAGAGATGTCAAATTCTGTCTTGCGCTTCCCCCTCTGTGCAAAAGCACACCTTTATTGAATGGCTATTGTATACCTAACACTGCTTTATCCACTCTAAAGACTGTTAGAAAACACAGGATATGAATGCCCTGCTCAAGGAGTTTCCCATCCATGTATACCAAACTTCTTCAGGCTATACCATCTCTTAAATGTAATTTAGAACCAAAACAAACAATCCTTGACTTATATCACGGGCAATACATGGAGTTGCTATATTCTCACAATCTCTGAAAGTCCATTACTCATTTGAATCTGATGCTCCTAAGTTTACTTTGAATGTGTGTCTGATTTATACCCCCATACCCACTGCCAATTCTTCATAATAATGGGGATATTAATATCATGCTTCTGATGCCCCTAAAGTGGCAGGTCCTCAAGGGGCCGAAGGGACAAAGAGGCCTCTGCCACACTCTAATTTGACATTACAGCATGATTAATGCAGAGTGGGCAGCACACTCACCTCTCCGAGTTCATATAATATTTTGTCATTTTGGCACTAATGATAGTGGCTTTGTGTCTTGTTTTACTCATGGTTTATCTTTTTCCTACAGGTTTGTCTTCTGTCTGTGGGGCTGGGCTGGGCAAGAGGCTGATGCAACCCTTCTTTCTTCACCCTCCCCACAGTTACGTGCATGCAAACAAGCCTCTCCATGTGGGTTTCATGTCCAGGGCCTGTCAATCACAGCATTAAAGACCTGAGGAATCCACCTGTCCCACCAAGTAGCTAGACTTCCATGTGTGTTTATTTGTTCTTCAACATATATTTTACTGGGTTTCAATTTCAACTCATGTGCTTGTCATTCATGAGTAGACATAGTTCAGTTTGTGCAGATAGATGTTAGGGTTAACTAGGACCTCTGCCACAGCAAGGTGTAGATCAAAATTGCACCACATGAAAGAGAACATATTAAATACTGTGTATCCATATAAAAGAAAAAGAAAAACTAATTTTCTACATTATACTGTAATAATTTTTAGCATGCCCCAATAAATGATAAGGAATTATTATGGCAGGAATCATGCCATTCCCAGCTGCAGCTGTGCCATCTTGAGTCACTGTGCCTGAAAGAATGATGGGAAGTCAGTAATTGTGTGTGCATTTGGTTAGGCATTCCCAGGGGTCACAAAACTCCCACTTAAAAGGAACAGACTCTTAAAATTTGAATAACATCCAAAACCTATTAAAGTCTTCCTCTGAAAGCTAAATCCCTTCCTTTATTCTGTACTAGTGTATGTCCTAATTCTAACAAGAATATCAATGAAAGTCTTGCTCAAAGCAGAGCAAAGACGAAAACTTCTTACTGACAAAAGGTAATCAAAGGCTAGAGGCACAGGGGGTACCATGTGAGTCCATGTGCAATAGTGTGTACCCAAGTCAGAATTCTGCAGGTTTTCACATGTGCCAGAAACAGAAACCCCTCCTGCAGATAGCATGTGCAGCCACCCTCCCCATCTAGGTGACAAAAATGACTCCATAAACACAACTCTTTCAGTCTCACCTGGTGTATTACTCCAAGAACCACATAACTGTTGATGTTGATGAAAAGCCCTTTGTCAGGAACCCCATCCCTGCTCTTTTTAGGGTTCTTTCCAGTATACTCTACTAAGAGCACCTTCATCAGGAACAACAAGGTAAAGGAGCCAGTCTTGCTACCAGTCTGGACTCAGAAAGAAAATACACAAAGACACACACACCACAGTGCATTCATGCCTCCTTGTTTTCTTAAGAAAAAAAAAATAGTTGATCAAGGGACCCACCTAGAGGGGAGACGGGGAGTCCATGAAATTATGTCTGAGAAGCCCTTTTCCAATTACACTGGAATTTGAGGAAGCTGATTAAAGGAGTTTTCTGAGACCCGAGCATGAGAGGGGGCCTCTCTCTGTCTGGGGACTTCCTGAAGATGAATGTCCACAGGACCACTAACGAGCACCTAATGAGCCTATAGACTGTCAAAGCGATAACTCAGCTTCCCATAGAAATCCAATGCAAGACCCTGAAGGCACAGGATGGATGGTGAAGGGCCTAATTATTCCTAAGAACAGAGCTGATGTGGAAGGCGTTTGTTTGAGCAGACTGCGAGGCAGAGGTAGTCCCTGCATGTTAGGGAAGATAATTAAAAACGTTTTAAATAGCCGTGAGAATAAAGAGATGCAATTCACTGCATAATTTAAGACTTTTAAATTAAATCTGAGGCAAGAGACTAAAATGAAAACTTTGATTTGTATCTCATTGTTTTAATACTTGCATTTACATACAAAGACTAGAACTTAATAAGGAAGATTCTTGAGTATCACTTCTTCCGTGAGATTTAACTTCAAGACATGAAGGTTGTGTCCTCATTAGATGGATTTCAATGATCTGTAATTTCCCAGTAACATGGTGAGACGTACGGCAGCCAGAAGTGACCATAATGTGATAACACTTCATAAATATTGCAGGATGCTGCCAGCCATCCAATGGTAGAGAAGATGACTCCTGCTGAAATTTTCTGTGAGACATCCTTTTGTTGAATTCCTGAAAGAATTTGACCTACTTTTTCATCTGGTGAAAAGTCGGGGCTGATAGAGAGGGCACAGAGAGTTAGCAGGCAGTGGTACCTCTAAGCAGGTGTTTGTTTCTACGCCAGCCCAGATCTGAGCGAGAAACCTCAGCTGTGTTCTCCTTCCACACAAAGGAGCTGGAGCTGATCTCAGTGGACGATGGTGGATTTAAGAGAGTTTCTTGTGTATTATTCCTTACCCCATTCAGTTTATTCTCCTTGACTCTAGCAAGGTAATTGAGCCACACCATTTCTTCTCCCTTGTTGCCTCAGCTTAAAAATGAAAGAAGGAAAGGGGGCGGGCAGTATAGGTTGTCTTTAGCCAGAGGCCTGGTGTCTGAAATTCAGGCTGGATTGGTTCACAACTCTTTCTAAGGCTCCACTTTTCTCTCCCCTTAATACTGGGCCACATACATTGGTGAGCTGCTGTCCTCCACGGGTGCAGGGAGTAGATGCTGGCAAAAAACTTTAGTCTGCCTTCGTAAGCAAAGAGAAAACCTGTCTCATTACTGAGAGCTTTAGTTCGGTGAACATCCCGAGGGCTAGAGTGATGAAAGAGTCTTCAGTTTGGGTTTTCAATCTCTCAGCCTGTCTGCCTTAGGCCCTGCAACACTGATGTTCCCCTTCATCCACATGGGTGGCCACTGGTCCTGAATCAGGGCTTTACTGAACCACACAATTCTTGCTCAAGGGCGTAACTTTCTCAGGTTTCTAGCTTTGTACTTGACCAGCCAATCATCATTCCATGACTCTTCTGCCTTGCCACTTCAGTCCTCAGCAGAATCTACCATTAATGTGCAATGAAGATTCTCCACTGTGTGGTAACAGCACTGGAATAAAGTCTGCATCTTGAACGTAGAGCTGAGATGATTTCAGCAGCCTCGGGATGTTCGAATATGTGTGGCTGTCCAATAATGCCAATAACAAGAATAATAGAATGATTAAAAATTACACTTTATGTGGACTAGAAATCAGAATTAGGATCATCATCATTCTGCCCATCATTTCTCTACATGTAGCTATTTCTGCATGAACTAGAAAGTCCCTCCCAAGACTGGATTTGAATGCTTCTGAGCCAGGCCCCCTCTGGAGCTGTGCTGGGACCAGGCTGTGGCATAAGAGCCCACTGTCTACCTGCAGTGAGTCCCTAATGCCAAAAGGAGCGTCTTGGAGTCACGTTTCAGTCTGAAGCTGTCCGTGTTGAGTTACTACATCATTTGTTTTCCCATTTTTCTCTGAAGCCATGTTACAAGAACTGATAGGTTCACACACCTTTCATTCCTCAGGTTAATCTTGGCTTCATTGTGGCCATTTGATATATTTGTTTTACTATTACAGAATCAGTGATGTGATGCCCTTGGAGAATCCCCATATGGATTTCATTTGGCTTTTGTGCCTTTCTCGGGAACTTTTTTTGAGCTAGTAATGTTCTTAGTTCTGTGTCTATATTAGGGCATGTGACTAAATGGTATTAGGGCTAAAGATTTTTATACGACAGTCCAGCTATTTGCCAGCCTAGGTTCTGTTTCAGGAGTGATGACTTGTGATTTATTAGATTGAAGTTACTCTCAGTTAATAGACAAGATTTTTCCCGACTCCTAATTCTGAATACCTGTTTTTTTCCCATATTCTCTCTCTTCTTATGGCTTGAACGTGATACTCCTTCACCAGAGGGAAGACACAAGAATGGTACATGGAGGGAGCATTTGAGACCTTGCTTCTCAGCAATTGTTATCAGTTTGACTTCAATAAACTCTTATAAAAATTCTCAAAGAAAAAAGAATGGTACATGGAGTTCCTGAGAGCCCATCTTTCCACTTGTGAACAAAACCATTGTCAGAGGGAAAGACGTCAAAGCCAGGAATAGAGTCTAACAAGAAAAGGAAGTGGTGCCCTGCCTTTGCCATCGCCTTTCTCTCCTTCTGAAAAGGGTCCCAAGTGACTCTCAGTTAAAGAAGCTTGGCAAGGACTAGGCTGCATGGGTAGAGTTATACCACAGATCATCTTATACCCTCTCTGAAGTCCCTCTAGCTAGGGGGCAGGGCAGGGGGTGTGTAGGCATCTTATTTAACCTGTGACCCAGTCCTTCTTGTATATCAAACAGAAATAACATCTGCTCTGCTGTCTCCTAAGATTCCTAACAGCCAGATGAGGTAATACACAAGAAGACACTCTGATGAACAAATACATTAGAAATACACAACCTTCAAAATTTATTGAGCAAAAAATAATCATCCATGGGCACCATATTAGGTACAGAGGATATAGTCACTGAGGACACATCTCAGCCCTTAGATGCTTATACTGACTACCCTCATCTCATCCAGCAGCTCGTGTTCCTAGGGAGGTGAGCTGGATTGTGGAACTTCCATTTGTGATTGTGTACAAATCACTGAGGATGGATTCAGGTGTCCATTCCTGGCTTTATTAATGGACCCGTAGCATTGGGCATGCGGAAACACCCTGGGAAAACTTTACCGTCATACCAAGATAAAATGAGGGTACATTGGCTTGTCCCAGACTATGTTCATCTAGAGATGAATTCAATCACAGGGAAACCTAATGTTCAAGCATGTGAACCCGAGGGCCTCACCCCTTGATGCAGCCCAGCATCAGCTATGGACCTTCTCAGACCACAGCAGGGCCAAGCATCTTCCCCAAAGGCCCTGAGCCAGAAGGTGGTTTCAGATGGTAGCTGGACATCAGCGTTTTTCCTTTTAATTTCTGTAAGAGATGCTGATATCAAAGGCTGAGATGCACTGATTTCAAAACTAATAAGCTATGGGAATTAATTTTGAGAGGAAGGTACATGTAATTTCCTGTTGCAACTCACATTTCAGTACACCATCATCTGCCCTGAACTACCTTAATTGGATTCCCAGAATACTGGCCTCTTACTTAATTCATCCTCGGTATTGGAACCAGAGTGATGGTCTTGAATTAAAAATATCATCACGCCATTATCCACCAAACCCCTGCTTAAGACACTTTAAGGGGTTCCCATTTCTCTTAGGAGGAAGATCAGAATCAGAAACTTGCCCCACAAATCCTAACATGTTACTTTCTACCCTCCAGTCTCATTCATAACATGGTCCTCCTGTGTCTATATCCTCGGCCTCTTTCAACTGTACCACCCACTTCTGCCACAGGGCCCTTGCACATCTGTTTCCTCTGTCCTCATTGCATGGACTCCTCACCTCCATTGCATTCACTCATGTCCTTTGTTTGGTTCATTTATTTCTTTGCTTTAGGCCTTCTCAGCTCAGATATCACTTCTTCTGGGAAGCCTTCCTTGATATTCTCAAACAGATCAGAACTTCAGCATGCCACCTCTCCCTATTGCACATGCTTGTAATACCATGCACACTCCTTCCTATCCCCCCCTAGAATGACTTTTATTTGTGAGATTGTTTACTTAAAACAATCTCAACAGGCGTTCACTCCTGCCCTGGCTGGTGTGGCTCAGTGGATTGAGCACTGGCCTGTGAATCAAAAGATCACAGGTTTGATTCCCCATGAGGACACATGCCTAGGGTTGTGGGCCAGGTTCCCAGCTGGGGGCATGTGAGAGGCAACCTACTGATACTTCTATCCCTCTCTTTCTCCCCAACTTCCTCGTTCTCTAAAAAAAAAATAATATCTTTAAAAAATAATTCCTAGCTACTCCTTGAGACACTTGTCCCAAATAATGTGAGGAGATTAAAAGGCAGGCTCTTCTTCTAGGGTCAGCTGGCAGCAACTCTGCTGAAAATGCAGAAAACATGGGAATGGAAACTGGCCAGAAAGACAGTCAGAAACTGATCAGTCCAAGTTGGTTGTCCAAATGAAGGACAAGTCAGCAAGAAAGGCTGACATTTACATTTATTAGCAAAGGGAATTCAAGTAATTGCACAGTGTCTAGACCTGTGGATATTTGTTCAGTAGTTTTGAATGGCGTTTCTTTCTCCCGCCCTAGGGAAGGATTGTTACCCTTGTCCTTGTCAGAGAGTGAGCTGTTGTGCTCCCCGCTCTCGGTGCATGGCCAGGAATAAGTCAGAAGATTAGGTCACGTGGATTCATAGGATTTGAACTGCTTCCCCTTTCCCTGTGGATTAATCTTAAATGTCAGCATTTTAAACTTGGCCTTTTCAAGATATGCTACCATATGAACCTTAGTTAATCGAAAATACATTTCTAGTTCAAAGTTGTTTTTTTCTTACCCCCAAATGGGAAAAGCTAACAGACAAATAGATACAAGTGTATTAAAGCACAGGCTATACAGGAAGCCGGTATTTGTCAACTGGGTCTAAGAAACTTTGTTCCCTAAGAATCTTGACTATAATGCCAAAGGCCTTTTTTTTTTTTTAACAGGTCTGGAATTTTATAAATCAGACTTTATCTTCTCCTACCTACCTGCAGGAAATTTAGAATTCTGTGATTCTAAACACGCTTTAAAAGGGGCATTGCTAGTCTTCTACAGTCACGTTGTTTTTACAGCCTTTTGTTGGGTGTAGAATTTTACAGATTATCTGTTACTCACGTGTCTTTTATAACAATCCTTTGACTTAAGACAGGGAGGTATGATGACCATTTCCTGGACCACAGGAGGCTGAATGACATGCACAGAAATGTCTAGGTTGGCATACTAAGCTTCAGGCCTGGAGGAGCCGTCGATTTTTTACCCACATGTAATGAATGAAATGGAATCCAGAGGGATGGATTCAAACCCCAGGGCTGCTGCTAACGGGCTTTGTTAACCTTGAGCAGATGATTAAACCTTTCTTGACTGAAGTGTCTTCATCTGTAAAATGGATGAACAATTTCTCACCAGACTAAAATCCTGTGAAGGATAAAATGAGTAAAAAATGATGAAATATAGAAGAATTAAACATCGTTACCTTAACTAATAGTAGGGCTGAGCCTAATGGCATATAGGTGTACAGCAAGGTGTCTGCTATCCTTTATCCAGCATGGTAAAGGAACCAGAATAAAAAGGGGCCTCAGAGGTTCTGAACACCGGGGAAGTGGTCCAGGACTGTGACATGTAGGAAGAATATTTAAAACTGTATACACCTTATTTTATTCACATTGATGGTGAGATTTTAAGCAAAGCTATCAGAGGAATTGGATATCAACCTGGAATTGATAGTCAAACACTTCATTTTTCCAACCTGGAAACTTTTGGTCGTGGGTGCCCTTCAGATTTGGAGAGCATCCATCTTAGTAAATGCCTGTCTGCCAGGGGATGTCACAGGGATTCTGTCAGACAGAGACAGACCCTCCCAGTGGCGGGAGGGAGCCAGAGCTGCTGTGACCCCTGAGCCAGCAGCCAGGACGAGCCCCGGCCCCCAGAATAGGGCAGCCAGGCCCAGACTCCCTCTCCTCTGACATTGAGATGTTTTTCAGGGTGATGTGCAGAGGACATTCATCCAAGTGGACTTCGGTGATGGCATTGCCGTGTCTTACGTCAACCTCAGCTCCATGGAAGATGGGATCAAACACGTCTATCACAATGTGGGCATTTTCCGAGTGACCGTGCAGGTGGACAACAGTCTCGGGTCTGACAGCGCCGTCCTGTACTTACATGTAACTTGTATGTTATTACTGTTGTTGATTTATGACATAATTTAAGTATTGTGTCCTTTTAAAATATAGTCCCAAGTTTCCTATCTAGAAGAAGCTTTCTAGTTCCTTTTTAGCAGGACAGGGAAGGAGGATAGGAGAGCCAAGTGGGGAGAAAGTAAGGAGAAAGCCAGGGAGCAGAATTTGAATCATCTTGCACTCTGGTTTGCTTCAGATTTTTCCATTGCAGTTACTGTGCCTCTTCCAGGCACCTGAGCACCTGAGATACAACACCCGTGTCTGGAGGCTAGGCCTGAGCAGCCTGCTAAGCTATTTGATTGAATATGAAGTTGTCCCTTTTTTGTTGTTGGGAATGTTTGAAAACAAGCCATGTGTACGGCCCAATGTAATGTACTGCGAATTAGCATCCGTAAAGGAATTTCTTCCCATCTAATTATTCTTCTCCCACATTATGTCTCACTATTAATATTTTTTTAGATTTATGCTCTTTTTTCAAAAGTGTGTTTCCTGGGATTCATCTGGAGATGCTTTGTTGTTAGAGAGAAGGTGGTATAGAGGGAAAATTTAAACTGTTAAGGAAGCTGCACTAGGAAACAGTTCCAAGAAATGTTAAAGCTTTTCACCATTGAGGAATTTATAGGTGTGCTAAGTTACGTTGACCGATAATGCCTTTAGGAGTAGGTTTGTGAGTGTCCCCAAATAGGCACAGGACTTGTTTAAGTTGCTAGAGAAATAGTTTACTTTAAAATGAATGTGGCACCTTCACATGAATGGCCTTTTTCAAATTAATTCCGTGTTCTAGGCCAAGAGTATTAAGGCTGGGCAATCTTCCATGCCACTCACCTGCCCCCTGCCCATTGAACCCAACTGAGCGCAGAATGTGCTCATTAAATATTTTAAGGGGCTGTGGGTCCAGGGTGAGGACACACTATTTAGGGATACCCAAGAGATCATTTGGCTCTTAAATAGCCCTGCCGTGTCAGCAACTCTTGACCTTTATCTCCTGTACACTCGTGACAGTGGCGCTTTGAAGAAACGCTACCGGCTTCTTTGGGGTTACACAAAATTTTACAAGATTCCCAGTCTGCCAACCCCACACCCTTCTTTTCAGTTATTTTTTTCCAATTCTCACTGTGTGCCGGGTTTTGTGCTAAACAGATTCTCTGTGTGTGCGCTCAGTCCTCAAAACCACCGTGTGAACTAGGCAGCACTAAAAACCCTACTTGTAAAAACTAGTGAGGTCCCACGAGCCTAGAGAACCCATGTGAAGCTGGTTCCTACCAAGTGGCCAAGCCAGGTTTCAGACTGAAGCCTACCTGTCTCCAGCCCCAGCTCCTCATCGCTAGGGTTACTGCCACTGCCAGCAGTGGCTTGGGGTTAGAGGAACGAGGTTTCCCCCAGCCTTCACCCTGTCCTCCCACACTTTTGCAGATCATCCTGAAGGAGCGTGAATATTGATGTTAGAAGTGATGCGCTTGCTACACAACGGTGTAGGTTCAGGACCCGTTTCCTAGGCTCACTTCCTGCCGACCACCACCCCTAAGCTGCCCTAGATAGACTTTCTGGAGTTGCCTCTTACTAAACAATAATCTCAAGTGATGATATCATAGGAATGATCGTGCAGCTTTCAAAAATATGTGACAAATATTGGTTAGTTGAATAACTCTCAACCAGATGACAGTGTATTTGCTGAGAATGGCTATCATTTTTTCCAGTTCTGTAAGGGGGATTTCTGTTAGAGGATTCTCTGCTTAAGAATTACAGTAATTCTGTTCATATCCCATGACTATTAAACATCTACCCTACTCTATGCCTAAAGACCAATTTAAAATTCAGCATAGCTTCTTGTCTCTGTTTCCCAAGGTCTCTCATAGAGTCATGCACAGCCCGCCCTCCTGGTTGGCCTCCTGGTGGATCCTTTCTCATCCCTAAAAGTGATCATGTCCCTAAGGAGTCCCTCCCCAGCCCAGCCCTCTCCTGGGTTTATTGAATCCTGGGAAGGAAAAGCAGCACAGAGCTTGCCCACTCAAGATTAAAGGTTGCTGGAGTCCCAACATGTAAAAGAAATGAAAGAAAAAAGCTTCTTTGTTCACTTGCTTTTATTCTTTTCTTTTTCCTTTGGTGTCAGTTAGCCTAGTTGACAGGCAAAAGGATTTAACCTTAACCTTAGTGGAAAATGATTCGTAATAGAAAGTTTTGTGTTCTGATTTTAATTTTGTTAGACTCATCTTGGATTAGGTGGTTGACTAAGCATGCCTCATACAATGGAACCCTTGGCCCTGGGGACAAGAATTGACTTTTTTGTATTAACTATATTAAAGAGGATTATTTTAAAGCTTTCATTAATTCATATACATCCAAAACCCATGAGCAGTTTGAGCATGTCCATTAGCGCCTCTCTCCTGAAGGACCCATGGTGTGTTACTGCTCACAGTGACCCCACTCACCCTGGGCACCTGTCTGCCACGGAAGGCGATGCAGGCCCTTCTGTTCAGATGGAGGAAGCCAGGATTGGAGGAGAACTCTGACTCTGGCACCTTTTAAACTAACAGGAAGTCAGAGCAAGACCATTATTGATTCATACTTCCCCAAATCTCAAACCTGAAGCGAATCCTGGCAATTTTCAGGGCCACAGTGCCAGGATGTGGTGTGGGGGTAGGGGTGGCATTTAGAAAAAACAAAAACAAGAACTGAGCACTGGACTGAGTTGGGAGTTGGAAGATCCAGATGCTATCCTGACCCAGTCACTCCATTTCTCTGAGCCTAGATTTTTCTCTGTCACGGTGAGGAATGCACATTGTGTTTGTGAAAGGTTCTGCGGAGCATAATATGCTGCGCCCTGTCAACTAGTAAAGCTTGATTGTCGATTATCACAAAGTGGCATATGCACTTGTACTTCGTGGGTTCTAGGCAGCAAGTCTCAGCTCAGCTTGACAGGCCTGCCCTCTGCCCCTTCTACCCAACACCCTCCCCTCTGCCTGGAACTCTCCCCCTATTACCTGTATTGAACATACTCCCTCCACTTTCCAGTTCAGAAAGGTGATTTGATTCCAAATCAGAGGCTTTTCATACCGGTTTGCAAAGGTCATCAGAAACAAGTGGAGATGATATTCCTGCTGTAAGGTTTCTAGGACAGGGCTGGCAGCTCTCACCAGGTGGCTGGGCAACCTGTTGTAGCCTGTCCGTTGGAAACTCCTTAGGGAAAGTATTTACTCTGCTCTGCTTGTTTCAAACTAATGGGACCCCCCACAGTGCCGCCATTGTTGCCTTGCCTGGGACAGAGAATTTAGAGGACCTGCAGATTTCTGCTCAGAAAACTGCCCTATCTAAACTAGTCTTGCAGAAAAAAAAAAAAATCACTGAAAACGGCAAATTTGCAGGATGGAAGGTAAAAAAAAAAAATGAAGCAGATTTTCTAGTCCTTCCCAAACCTCTGTCTTCAGCTGCCTCCTTACAGTGGTTGGCAATAACGGGATACATAAGCGTCATCCTTATTTTGATGTTTGCAGATGTCTTTCTGTCTCATCTTAGGGTAATGTGGTCTGTTTGCTGAGCTCCTGGGTAGCTTTGCAACTCTTCACAGCATCATTATATTGGCCAGCACATGCCCTACTTGGGTTTTGTAAAGTGTGGTTTAATGAGTCACCTGCCCCAAAATCACATGACAAAAATGTGGTGTCCGGGGCACCCTCCCCAACTTGCTGAGTTAGAACTCCTGGACGTGCGGCTCTGTAGTCTGTTTTGAACAGGTTAGGATGATCCTCATGCACACTGAAGTTTAAGGAGCTCTATTGTAGGATCTGGTCTTTATACTTGATGTGCTTGTTTCTTCTAGTAGATGTTAAAACATTTCAGACAAACAGCAATATGATGCATACAACAGTAGCTAATTTGGTGGTCAGAGGAGGTCTACACGCAGGCCAGAACAATCAGTGCATGCGTGCACACGTACGCACATGCACACGATGGTCAGCCAGCTGTTTCCTGCGACGCAGGAGGGCCAAACATGAAGAGAGCAGGGAAGGTTCATTCACAGGAGGAATTCTGCAGTCCCCTCAGCCACCTTGCCAGGAAGACTCATATGGAGTGATGCAGTGCCACCTCCCGATCATTTTGGGTATTGCAGACACCTCTCTGATGAAGAAGCATCTGCCAGCTTGTTCAGCTCTTCTGAGCTTGGTGCAGCCAGCCAGCTGGGGCTTCCAGGGACTGGAGGTTCACTTCCGTGGCTCTGTTAGGGCACACCACACCCTCTGTGCAGAAAAGAGATGCTTCAGTGGTAGGTCTGGGGGCAGCAGGAAGCAGGTATATTAAACATGTAAGGAGTAAGTGAATAGAAGAGAATCTGAGAATCTGAAAGATAAATCCACACATTTGTGTGAATGTGTAATGTATACACATGCAGGGATGAATTCATGCAAACACACGTGTGTACTTCAGGGCTCACAGGCTGACCTGCTGTGTGTCCCGAATGCCACTTAGATATGGGCTTCCGGCCCTTCCCTGTGTCTCTCCTCTGCAGGCCTTTCCTGCTATTTCTCAGACATGGAGAGCAAAGCCTCTGCCCAAGGTCTGTGCACTTGCCCTGCCCTCACCCTGGAGCACCACTGGCAGACATGTGGTGTTCTCCTGCACTTTATGCAGGTCACTGCTCAAAGGTCACTTCTTCTGAAAGACCTCCCCCGACTGACCTGTCAAAAACAGCACTCTGTCCCCTACCCCACGCCTGCCTCCCTCAGTAATACATACGCTCCACCTAGTGCCAGGGGTCCCCAGCACCTAGAATAATGCCCAACATATAGTAGCACTCAAAAACTAGTGAAATGAATGAATAACCATATTTCAGTCAATCTTCAGTCAAAGATTCAATTTTTGTCATTAACAGGATACATAGGCATCATCCTTACTTTGATGTTCTAATTTTCTTTTAAAAAATGTTAAATGATCATAAGTGACAGAGACCAAGAAAATGACCCCTTTTAGAATGGAACTAAGAGAGGTGATCTTGTTCTTGCATTCTAATGGATTTAACTCAGATTTGGGGAGTCAGAGAACTGTCACACAAGAGGGGACCCTGAAACTGAGACTTGAAGTCCTACAGATGCCGTAAGAAAGGTGGTAAAAGCCAAGGCCTTGGGGTGGGACAAGGCGTGGCCTGCTGGAACAAAAGGGAAGAGCAGGAGCCGTGCACTGCGTGACAGAATGTGTGACGTTCATTTTGCTGTCCCTGGATTGTATTTAAGTCATTCGTAAGTAGTGAGTCTTTTCAGCTCTTTTGTTAAAATGGGATAGTCTTATCGAGCACGTCCCGGGGGCCAGCACTGGGGCTCTGGAATCAGACCAGAAGTGAGGAAGGTCAGCTTCCTCTGTTTGTTCACGTCTAGATGGGGAGGATGGTAGTGCCCACTTCATGAGGTGGTTGTGAGGATTAAATGAGAATAAGGAGTCGTTAGCAGGATGCGTGGTACACAGTCATCACTCAGGAGTGCTGCCCTTGCACTGCCTCACTGAACCACTCCAACTTCCCACCAACTCCTTTCTATCATACGGCTTATACGCCAGAAAGTCGATTCTGTTCTGTGTGCTGGTCACGAAGCCTCAGATTCCATAAAGAGAAAGAAGCAGGCACAAAGGCAGAGACAGGAAGTTATGTCATTTGTTGCCCAGCCATCGCACAAGTATCTGCTGTGCCTTAGAAGCTAGGCCAGCCTTATCGATAAAGGTAAATATGAAGGGCTCTTATCCTCCGAAAGTCTGCAGCCTGTGTTCTGTCTCACCAATTTTTCATCCATATGTGTTCCGCTATCATTGTTATTATAATTAAGTAATGGGGATTTTAATTTTGACCTAGTGAATAGCATGATGAACTTGACTTTCCAGGACAATCTTGGAATAGTCTAGAAGGTGAGAAGGTGCATAGTCATGGCCATTCATTGTGGGAACATGTAACATATATACCTGCAAGAATGAAGTTTCACAAACACACGTACATATTTCAGGGCCTGCAAGGACGACAAGCAGCGTGTCCTGAATACCTCTTAGATTTCACGAGCGTCCTCTCCTGCCCCCAACTCTGCACTGCAGCCGTTTGTGTTTTCTTATCGTTCTTCAAACATAGAGAACCACCTCCCCACTGAGGCCTGGGTGCTCACTGTGCCCTCACCCTGGAGCACACATTTTATTCCAGGTGCTGGGACACCTGTCACTTGAAGCCACTTATGTATTATTGAGGGAGGCAGGCACTGGACACGGACACGTGGAGCAGCAGGAGGATCAGAGTAGGGGTAGGCTAGAGGCAGGGAAATCAGTGACAGAGACGTAATGCTCCAGGTGAGGGCATGTGGAGCGTGTGAACCAGTGCAAGGTTGGGATGGGCGAGGAGGGCTCTGAGAGACGTTTATGAAACCAGATCAGTGGTTTCCTAAATGGGAGTAGGTGGTAAGAAATAAGCAATCCAGACTGACGTTCTGCTTCTGGGTTGCTCCCCTGGGTAAACATTGGTTTCATTCATCAATATATGGAGACTACAGACAAGGGAGAAATCATGGGTTTTTAACTGAGTCTGGAGTCAGGAAGGTGGTTTTGGAACCCTATGAGGTAGCTGGTAGTGCAAGGTCCAAGTGTGGATGACAGTGCTCAGTGGAACAGCATATGGAGGGAGAAAATCTAGAGGCAGCATCCTGGGACACACAGGTAAAGGTGGAGTAGAAGAAGAGGCAGTAACTGAGCAGGTGGGAAGGCCCGAGGTACCACTTCCTTCTCCACCCCATGGAATTTGATGGTGGCCGTGAGAGATTTCTGTCATGTTCACCTCAGGGGAAAAGGAGTTTTTTTCCTGGGACTGGTGACTCAAGGAGAAGGTCACAGATCATAGGAAAGGTCCCTAGTGGTTCTCTATGAGGAGGATGTTTGTATCTTTGTGGGCTTGTCCATCTGATTAAAGTTTCTGGTCTAATGGACCTTCATTGATAGAATTATTCTTTTTTAGTTAAGCACACCCTAAGACACTGAGAACCACTGCGCCCTCTGCCCTCTCAGGCATGCCTTTGTCCCAGGCAAGCCTAAGTCAACACCCAACCCAGTTTGTTCCATACTTACCTACCCAGGTAGCCTTACAGACCAGCACATGCACACACAGGCAAACACACACACTTACACACAGAGATCCTTAAATCCAGTAAGTAATGAAGAATAATTACCCCTCCCACCCCTACCACCCAACATGGATTCTATGAGATTTTCACAGCCCTGGTTCACTGTCAAGGCTACACCCTCTTAGAAGCAGTTTGTATTTCCCTGTGAAATCTCCTCGTATGCCTGTTCACTTAAGGACTTCATAAATTACTTACAGATATTTAAACTTTTACACATACATGACTCAGCTTTTAGGCCTGGAAGAAAGTCAGTAAATGGACAATGTTGAGATGTAATTATTTACAACATATCCTTTCCTCTAACACAGAGAAAGCGCCTGAGCACTTTTCTCAGGAAATAGGACTTACATTTCAGGGGCTTCCAGAATGGATTGTGTATTCTCTTCAGAGCAGAGAAGGTGGAACTGAGAAAGCTCTTCCTGCTCTATATGTCCTCTCTTCTCTTGTGCCTCAGGTCCCCTGGAGCACGTGCACCTGTCCCTTCCCTTTGTCACCACAAAGAACAAAGAGGTCAACGCGACTGCAGTGCTGTGGCCCAGCCAAGTGGGCACCCTCACCTACGTGTGGTGGTACGGGAACAACACGGAGGTGGGTTGTGATGGAGACAGCACGCGTGGGGTCTAGGGGTAGCGCCACACGAGTGGCTGAAGCAAGAGAACAAGATGGCTAGTGCAACTCAAGAGTCTGGGGCGGGGGTTGGTACCCCAGCCTCAGGGCCAGCAGACTCTCGGTGCTCCAGTGTTCCCATCAGTGTGTGCTCCGTCTCTCCGTCCTCTCAGTTTCTCTGCCTGTGTCTGTTTCTCTCTCAACACTTCACCCCCCACTTCTTGCCTCTGTGTTACTGTCCTTCTCTACATGGGCTTTCCTTGGCAGTGACTCTTAACAGCAGCCTGGGCCCTATACCCTCACAGCTTAGGGGAAATAAACTCTTTCCCCTAAGTTCTAACTGCACTCCTGGAGTGACATGTGGTTGGCCAGGCCTTGATCTCAATGCTGGGGCAGAAAGAGAGGTGTTGATGTCAGCCTCCTGAGAACAACACAGGCCAAGACAAGGGAGGGGATGGTCCACAAAGGGAAAAGAGGCAAATGGATATGGGCCAGGGAAAAGCAACAGGTGCTCTTTACCTCCCAGCCCCCCAAAATGGCCTCCTCCCCCTGCATCAGATGCGACCATGTGTCTTGGTCAGATTTTCCCTGTTTTCCTAAAACATTCCCAGTGATCAAAAGTCAGCAGGCATTTTAAAACCAGTAGGACCTTAATCTCATTCACGCTGAGTCCTTCACTTCGCAGATGACAAAAGTGAGGATGAGGTGGGCAGAGTGGCCTGTTCCACCCTCATCCACCTGTTTGATGCAGAGGCTGGAGCTGAGGCCTTCTGAAGCCTGCATGAATTTTCATCCTCCTCATATGGAGCTGCATGCTCTGTTCCAGTTTTGAACTCACTCCATTCTCGGAAATTAACATTTGCTTCCAAATTTAGGCAGGAGGACTAAGGCCCCTGAGCACCTCTCCCGCAGGGCACCGAGATGGACTGCCCTGGACAGGAGAACCCCCATCTTCTTCCAGCAGAAGTGCTTCCACTCCATGACTTACCTGTTCCAACGCAATTATTTTGTTTCATTGCAAATATTGTTCTACCTCAAGCTGAGTTTTGGCTTAAGACACAATTTTGCACAGGCCAGTGAGGAAACCCCCGACCCTAGATCTGCTACAAGCCTAACAGTGGAAGGAGTCTCTCACCTTATGGTTAACATAACTACGGTCGTAAAAGAAGCCTCCTTTTTATTACTTCTGAAACCATGTAAATTCAGCCAAACTGCGTCCGTGACCCACAGTGGAAGAGCAGAAATCTTTGTTATTTGCCTGAAAGCAAATGCTGGAAGGTGAAATTCCTAAACAACTGTATTCTCTGTCTCCTATTATTTACCTTTTAGCACAAAACCAATTTTCAATAGATCATGTTGAGCAAACTTCTTAGGCTGGCTTTAGTCTTCCTCTGCCATACAGGGAATTAAATGAATTTTGATTTTAAAATTAATTAAGGCAGGAAAGAAATTATTGCAGGTAGTGAGTTGAGAGAGGTCAGTAAGCTAATAATCTTCCCCTCCAGGACCCCGGCATCCAATTGTATTACAGGCACTGCTCCAAATCCTTTTTTTTTCCCCTCAGTCCTCAAACCACTATCCAATTAGTACTTGTTTCCATAGCAGCTGCTTCCAGAAAACTGCTGATAGGGCTTCTCAGAGCAAGCTAAGCCACACCAGGCCACGGCTGCCTACTTCCTGCCATTTTGGTGTGCATGGTTGCCGTGTTCCTTTATAATTTACTGTGGATGCTGTACCCTGGAGGTGAACACCTGGCAGCTTGTAGATGTTCAGTGACTGTTGCTTAAATCTGGATTAATAGAAGCCCTCTGCTTTGGTCTGAATTGGATATTTCCTTGGATTAAAGGATATGCTTGATGTGAGTAGGTTATCCATGAAAAGAGTCATATCCTACCAGCAAGCAAGACCTAACAATCTCCCCAGCTCTCAGTTGACATGGTGCCAGAAGAGAAGTCTCAAATTCACAAGGAGCAGGCAGAGCCTCTTGGGGGCGTGGCTCTCATAGTCCCTCTGTGGCCTGGGCTTGAGATGATGGGGAGGTGTAGATGGAGTCCATTGTCCCCAGAAAGAGCCTCTGCTGAGTCAAGTAGCTTTTTGGTCACTGTCTCATTTGTAAGGGAAGCACTTGCCTCTCACTCTGTGCCCTTGTTCATTTTAGCCCTTGATCACCTTGGAGGGAAGCATATCATTCAAGTTTACTTCCGAAGGGATGAACACCATCACAGTGCAGGTCTCAGCGGGGAATGCCATCCTGCAAGACACCAAGACCATCGCGGTGTATGGTGAGTACTCCGTCTTCGTTGATTCATCGCTGCCCTCCTGCTCCGATGACGTTACTCGGTACCACACAGCCAGAGGCCATCCAGTTCCTGACCTCTCACCAGAGCATAGAGGACGGTAGTTGAGAAAGAGCTGAGTCAGGCCTGGTTCCCTCCTTTGGTGAAGACATGGTTCACCATCAAATTCGTCATCGCAAAACCCCCCAGGGCTTATTGTTTTGTTTTCTCTTCGTGGCTCTGGGGCACATAGAGTGACCATTCGCTCTCTCACCTTATGTAGGGCATAGTAAGCCTCATTTCTTGTGAAGCTTTTTCATTCCACTGGATATTTTGGTGGTATTTGAATAGCTAAAGCCAGTTATAAGAGGAAATGGTCAATGTTGAGGCTTTTTATAAGGTTCAACTTTAAAAATCTTGATTAAAAGGAATCTATATCTAGCAATGACTAAGTACTCTGAACATCTTTTACACAAATCTGTGTCATAAAAGACTTCTAATAGATTAAAAGAGAGGGAAGGGTGATAACAGATATCATGTATTGTCATCGAC
>VMDR010015810.1:0-21831 GCA_007922815.1 Macrotus californicus | reverse complement strand
TATGGAAACATCTGCTGCTTCACAAGTGTACTCTAGGACACTTTGGCTTAGGGCAGGCTTTTGGTGACTACATTTTTAAAATATACAATAATGATAAATATTCACCAAAGAATAAAATATTTTTTAAAATTCAAAATATACTTTAAAAGCTCCATTCAGTTAGCTGAGGGAATGTTTGCCGAATCATTTGCAAGGAAGTGGTTCTAATGCTCTTAACATTGGTGTGACCTCATTGGTCAGAGGAATGAAGGCTGCAGCTTGCACAGTGACTCCTGAATGTCTAGTACCCAAATCTTTTCTCTTGTTATAACCTCATGGATTTTGACATAGGCTAAACTTTCAATCATCTGTATCCTTCTGTGCTTAATAAGATGAAATTATATATCACTTAGAGCACACTTTCAGGAAGAGAAATAAAAATGTATAGGTATTTGACATTTCCCATTGACGAAGTCATAAGGAGAACTCATAATTTCTTGTGATGGTTAATTTTATGTGTTAACTTGACTGGGCCATGGGGTGCCCAGATATTTGATTAAATGTTTTTTCTGGTTGTGTCTGTAAGGGAGTTGATGGAGGAGCTGAGCATTTGACTCAGGAGGCTGAATAAAGTAGATTGCACTCCCAAATCTGAGAGCCTGAATAGAACAAAAGGTGGAAGAAGGGAGAGGCCTGACTACTGAACTGGGTTGTGGGTCTTCTTTCCTTGACCTAGAATTATACCACTGGCTCTCCCAAGCCTCCAGGGGTTAAGGAGGGTGCCCTAACTCTATCCCCTGAGCTTCACCGTACCGTTGGGTTTCTCTCATTTCAAGTCGGTGTAAAATCTCATCAAATTACATAGTAAGCAGTTAAATATCTCAATTTGATATGTGGTTGGAGACTATAACCCAGATCTTCTGATATCTAGGCCTTTGACTCCCATTTTTAAGGCATCAACACCATCTTACCAATCTACCCAAGATTTAGTTGTCTGTTGCTGCAAAACAAACCATCCTAAAGCTGAAGGGCTATGATTCATTATTTCTCACAAGTCTGTGGGTTAGCTCAGCAATTCTGCTGGTTTCTGCTGAGCTCACTCATGTGGGTGCATTTAGCTGGAAGGTCTCCTGGGAACAGGGTCTGGATGTGATGGCTGGGTAGCTGGGCCTTCCTGTCTACCTGATCTTTCATTTTGGGTTGCTTCATTGCATGGTAGTCTAAGGGTAGCTTTGAGAGGGCAAATACCTAGGCATAGATGCTATTAAGACTTTGCTTGTGAAAGATCTGCTGATGTCCATTGCCAAAGCAGGTGATGTGGCCAAGCCCATAGTCTTTGTGGGAACAGGTTACACAAATGGTGGGTATCAAGAAGAGGGATTCACTGGGGGACATTATATAACACTCTACCCCAGCTCATTTTATGGTGGTCACTTTTTGGTCTGGCTAAATTTTAAATGGAAAATATGTTTGTGATAAGCAATATATATCTATGTGTAAAGTAAAGTTCATGTATTACTTTGCACATGGTGAATCTTTAATAAATAAATATCAAATGAATGAATTAATAAATCAATAAAATTATCAATGACAAGAATTTGCAAATAATGTCATTAATAACTGTAGTTTGAGGTTTCTCAACAAAGTCCTTAATACAAGAATTACGTCTTTTATTTTCTCTCATTTGCTCCTCTATGCCCATTATAGTATCCAATCTCTTCATACATCCTGGCTGAAATAAAATAAAAGCACACTTGGAATGTTCCTATTTCTTTGATAAACCACATGCAGTAAGTAAAATGAGATTTTTTTCTTGCCCAAATCCTTCAATTAGGGGTTGCTTGCTGCTACAAATAACAAAATGCAGCTTAACTGAGCGATAAGAAAATGTATTGGTCTGTAAGTTCAGTACCTATCTTTTCTTCCACATAAATTATTGTTTCAGGTTTTATATTTAGGTCTTTGATCCATTTTGAGGTTATTTTTGTAGATGGAGACAAACTATAGTCTAGTTTCAATCTTTTGCATGTGGCTTTTCAATTTTCCCAGCGTCATTTATTGAAGAGGCTTTCTTTTCTCAATTGCATATTTTTGGCTCCTTTGTCGAAAATTACTCACCCGTATACATGTGGGTTTACTTCTGGGTTCTCAGTTATTTCCATTGGTCTGTGCATCTGGTTTTCTGCCAATACCATGCTGTTTTGATTATCGTCACTCTTTGGTATAATTTGAATTTGGGTAGTGTGATACCTCCAGCTTCATTCCTTTTTTAGCAGTATTGCTTTGGCTATTTGGTGTCTTTCATGTTTCCATACAAATCTGATGATTTTTTGTTCTATTTCTTTTAAAAAATGTCATTGAGATTTTGCTGGGAATTGCATTAAATCTGTGTATTGCTTTGGACATTTTTACTATGTTGATTCTTCCAATCCATGTACAGGGAAATCTTTCCATTTCATTTTGTCTTTTTCAATCTCTTTTAATAATGTTTAGAGAAGATTTAATAAATTTGAGCCCAAAAGCCAGGGAAGTAAAGGCAAAACTAAATAAATGGGACTGTATCAAACTAAAAAGCTTCTGCACAGCAAAAGAAACCACAAACAAAACTAAAAGGTAACCAGCCAAATGGGAGAAGGTATTTGCAAACAACAGCTCCAACAAGGGGTTAATATACAAAATATATAAAGAACTCATATGACTCATCACCAAAAAAGCAAACAATCCAATTTATAAAATGGGCAGAGGACCTGAACAGGCACTTCTCCCAAGAAGACATCCAAATGGCCAACAGGTAGGTGAAAAGATTCTCAACTTCAGTAGCTGTTAGGGAAATGCAAATCAAAACCACAGTAAGATACCACCTCACACCTGTTATGATGGCTGTTAGCAACAAGACAAGTAATAAGAAGTGTTGGAGAGGCTGTGGAGGAAAAGGAGCTCTCATTCACTGCTGTCACAGCCACTACAGAAAACTGTGTGGAGGCTGAAGCCTGACTGTTACCAGTGAGATGACCAGACCTTGGCTTTTGTCTTCCTTCATTGCATTTGATTGTGTGGCTCTTTAGTATCTTTTGTTCTAAAACAGCCTCCTGACATTTTTTTAAAGGTAATGTGTTTTTGAAGAGACCATGCCAGTTTTCTTGCAGAATATCCCACATTATTAATTTTTCTTAATATTTATTATGGTATCTACAAATGTCTTCCTTTCCCAATAGGTTTCTTTACAGAAGTACTTCTCAGAGTATATGTTAATGTACAAAATGGCTCTCTAAGCGGATACCTTTAAGGAGCCTCTGCCCTTTTCATAATAACCCTTTCTTTGGAATTGTCCCCATCTCCAAACAAAACACACACATGCACGCCTCTAGCAGTCACATATAGACTATGTAACCCCACCTTTGGGGCTAACCCATTAGAAACACCTTGAAAATGAATGTATATATAAGCGGTTACAGAAATTTGGGCAGATTTAAGGAAGGGGAAGACTAAGAAAGCCAGGATAAAATAGTCGGCATTTTCAGGTGAGTTCAAAAATGATATAGTTATTACAGTTGGAGATACTGATAATGCCTACACTCTGAGAGAACAGACAAGAGAACGGTGCTGAGTCAGGGCCCTAGAGAAGACACAGTCAAGATGACACATACTACAGTAATGTCTGGCTTAGATGCTGGCCTGGTGGAAGGTTATCTTCTATTGGTATCATCCAACCAAAGGAAAATCTGTTCTTGCACAGTGCATTCTATGCAGACCCAGAAAAAAAAAAAAAGTCTGGGCTAGAAAACAAGGAGGAAGTAAAAGGAAGGAAAGCACTCAGTTTGGGGACACAGTGTATGTGGTAGGGAAGGAAAGCAACCAACAAAAGAAACAAGTTAAAGTGTCACAAGCAGCTGAGCCTTCCCAGAAGCAACAGGGTGCTGGAGAGGGGACTGAAGTTCTGAGGGCATATTGTACCACGCGCAGCTGCAACATTCCAGATCCAAAGAAAGGCAGTGCCTTGAAAAGCCTGTGGCAGAGGTATTCTTGCTCTTTAAGACCAGAGGAAACCAGATACAGAAGCGGCAACAGCAGAGTCAGAAATGTGTACAGGGTATACCCCAGGGGGCACAAAGGTGAGGAATAGTGGGGAATCACCTCTGCAAGCAAGTTGCATGAACTGAATTCATTCCATAACAAGAGGAGCTGAAACCAGCCTCTGTGTTCAAGACTTAAAATGCTTCTCACAACAGATGTGGAGACTTTGACCCTATGCAGAACCGACCCTCAGTGCAGCACACCCATGCCAGAATGAGTGGGCTCAGTGAAGTGTTAGATGGGAACACTCCCTGTGGGTCTCGTGTAAAGGAATTTCAATTGGACTAACACTCCAAGACTTACTCCCTTGCTGGGGTTAAAAGGGTCCAGTTAAAAACAAAACCAATTAAAACCAAAACCAAAAAAAAACATTTTCCATATCTGAGCTCCAAACCAAGGGACTGGGAAGAAATTGAGATCCTGAGATTGAATGCTCTGTAAGTTAAAGCTCAAAGACAACAAAATTCAAAGAATTAAAGTTCAAAAATCAGAACTTCTTACCCTTGTAGAAAAACATGGAAGTGTCCCTCAGTTGCTGACTCCGCGTAGTGTCTGCTGGAGGGTCTGAAGCTCGGGTGAGCTGTGGGTCCTTTGGCAGTGGCAGCCGGAGCCTGTCTCTCCCTGAGGTAGATCATTTCTCTAGAACCTCTGGGGTTCTGATTTTTCTGTTCCCATTTTATGATGAGCTCCACTCTTGAAAGAGTTAGAAGTATTACTAGAAAGAAGAACATTATCATAGTGCTGGCCTCTCAATTACCTACCAAAGTTAGGAAAACAAACCATCCCTGGCCCCTCCAGCAATGGCCAAGCATAACTGTACTCCCAGAACCCAGCAGCTGGTGTCACCAAAGATCGTATCACAGACAAGATCCAAAAGAAGGCAAGATCTTGGCCTCAGAGAACCCAAGATGGCTGTCAGTTGGTCAATGCAGATGGTTACAAATCTACAACTTCTGAAGGTAAACTCAACTGGGAGAAATCTTTTCATAAGAAGTTAATTTGGGTTCATGTTTAACATATAAGGGGGAGGGGAGAGGAGAGAAGATCTATCTATGTATTTATCTGAGACAGAGGCAATTGAACTATTCCTGCCTTCTTGCAAGTTTAGAAATTTGCAAAGTTGGAATCCCCAGGCTCCAGGTGCCTTGTTACAGATTAACAATCTCTTCATCGCCATTTCCTCTCTGAGCCCACCCACTTAGGTGAGCAGAGGCTCTGTCTCATGCCATAGAGCCCTCGTGAGCCTGTGTTTCCAGTCCCGTTCCCCAGTGGCTGTTTTCGGTGAACTTGGTGAAACAATCTGCTTCTAGGTATATTTTCTCCAGCACCGTCTTGAGTCCACAGGATGGTAGGAGTGACTCTGAGCATACATGTAACACTACACGAATCCAAGGCTAGTGCTTCCATGCTTCCCTCTCTGAGCCAGAACGAAAACTGGAATTTGGGGCAGCCCAGGCAACACCCTCTCTCCAGACCTGTCCTGGAAAATCTGCAGTTGACACTCCCCCGTGCTCTGTAGCACACAGGGCACAGTTGCCTCACAGTCCAAAGGCAGCTGAGGGTGGAGCCCAGTCACAACGTGCGTGGGGCAGGGTGGAGGGAGGCCCTCCTTTAAAAATGAATATAAAATAATAAATAAATAATTACATATGAAAGTGAATATTTAGAGTAGGAAAATAATCATGAAAATATGAACATTAAAAACTGAAATAATAATGAACATGCATTCATTGATTGCCAGGCACACATCTACAATACTTTTTACCTACAGTTTTTGTTTAGCTACTCTTTAGTCATCCGTTCATGTGCTAACAATTTTATGATAATATTTTATTTAAAGAGAATAGAAGCATAATTCAGTCTTTCCAATAGCATAATCAATCATTTTTAATGATTGGCAGGAAGCATTAAAAACACTATAGTCCTAGTACAGTTTTGTGTGCTTATAAGACAAAAGTATTTTGATAAATTCTTTCATATGATTCCCATCAAGAAAGACATAGAGTGTTTCTTGATTTATAGCTCACAAGCTATATTACTAAGCACATCTCATGTGTACTAAGTGCCAATGAGAACAGAACCCATTGCTTACAATTTTACCAAAAGTCTGGTGAGAGAGTTTCCCACAGACGAGTCTCTGGTGCCATCCGTTCAAACCCTGTCTCCCTTGCAGATGCCCACGCCCTGTGCCAGGCACCACAGCACACTCGGACTCTGGCAGAGCCCGGGCCCTCACCCGTGTGCCGGCTTGGAGGGGCCATCACAATGGGCATTGGGAGCATTCTGGGAAGCCTTTGGTCCTGGAAAGCCAGGAAAAACCATACATAGAATTACTAGCAAACCATATGCATATACCCCACTAAACCTAAACTGAGTGCATTCCCAACTCACCTGCCCCTTAGCCAAATCTCCAAAATGCCTGTGTGATGGAGGAAAAAGAGACAATGGTCTTAATCCATCAAAATAATATTATCTTACTTATGCACATTTTACAAAATCATATGGCCATTATTGCTCGCCCTCTTCTCTTTCCTTCCTGAACAATTCTGTCCTAAAGCCAGTAGGTGGGACAGAGCAGTGTAGATACCCATGCTGGCTGGTGAAGGGGGGAGAGCACAATGTCTCGGAGTGGGTGACAGAGCCAGAATGAGGTGAGGGCAACACTGTAGTATAGCGAGACCAGCTGGGGACAAGTGAGAAGGGAATAGGGGGCGGCCTGCACACACTCAGAGTCCAGTCTCGGTGGTTTCTCTGCCAAAGATGCATAACCTGAAAGTAATCATGAAGAAATGTCAGACAAACCTCAACTGAGGGACATTTGACAGAATAAACGGACTATAATTTAAAAATATAGCAATGTCATGGATGTTAAGGAAAGACTAAGGAACTGTCCTGGACAAGGAAACTAAAGAGACATGAAAACTGAATACAACTTCATTCAGAAGGGGATTTGAGGATTAGATGGTAGAAATGTATCACTGTTAATTTCCTGATTTGGGGGGTTGTATTGTAGTTATGCAGAAGGATGTCCTTGTTTGCAGGAAATACAAACTAAAGCACTAGAGACTGATGGGGCATCAGACTGGCAATATACTTTCAAATGGTTGATAGAGAATACAGTTCCCTGTACTACTTTTCTATAATTCGTGTGTTTTCAAATTATATTAAAGGGATAGAAAGGAAAACCATGTGAATACATTACTGGGGTCCTTCAGGACCTTGGAAAGGGCCCACACATGTGAGGTGATCTGAAGCTTGTTTACTTAACTTCACAATCCCTAATTTCAGCAAGTACTACTCTACCCAGTGCCATCTAAAAGGCCAATGTACAAAATAACCCCACATTTTTCCTATAATTTAGTCCTTGATTTAGCTATGCTTGCTTTCAAGGTCTTTGTGTCCTCCCTACCTCTGCTGAGACCTAATGTGGTAGAATGAATATGTTCTGATATTGGTCAAGGCCAAGGGGCAGCAGCCTGCCCCCCCTGAGGACCACATCACCTCAGGCCCACTAGGCTGTGCCTTTGCTGGGCCCACATGGCGCTGTGTGTATTTGCTGAGCCTGGTTTGATACTAATACCAGTGTTTTGCTCAGGGCTCACTGCACTCTACCGAGTGTTCACTGACCACACTTCTCTCTCCACTCCCACTTACGGTCAGCTTGTGTATCATTTGCTTAATGCCTGGGACTTGGAAGATAAAAATCAGGAGTGAGAAAGAAATGTTAAAATCTCCAACCTTCACTCTTCCATCCCACCTCCTTTTTTTTTTGGAATGCTCAGCTCAGCCTCTTCGTTCTCCTTCCTACAGATCTGCATGTCTGCAGAGAGGGTAAAATCTGGTCCATCATCTCTAAAAGCAGCACATAAGGTACATAAATCTAATTGAGGGTACTGTTAACAAGTCCATTTGCCGCACATTTAAGTCACTCCAATACAGATGTTTCTTATTAAATAAAGCTTCTACTGAGGCTAACACAGAAGGGTAAAGTAAGTCTCCATAAAACCCAGAGATGAGGTGGTAAAACTCCTCTCTGGATCCTGTCTGGAGGCACTGCTGAAAAAGGGGAAAAAATAAAAATAAAAATAAAATAAAGCTTATACTTTGATCGCTTCCTGTTTAGTTCCAAACTCAGGCAAGAAAGAAAGATGTTATTTATTAGACCCTCTCAAAAATCCAACACAAATAAAAGATGATGGTACCTCCCAGAGTGGTGACAACAGATTAAGGAAAGAAGCAGAGTAATTTGAAATACACTAAGAGAGTAGAATCAACAGGACTTAGTGCTGGATGAGATATGGAGGGATATCATGGGGGTCCCCAGACTGTGTCATGTCTGGAGATATATTAGAAGGACTCACAGAACTCATTACACAGTACTTCTCATGCTAGGATTATTACAGATGTGTTGTCAAGTTTACACTGCTGGGTCATAAGGAAAAAGGACACAGGTGGAGTATGGAAGAATCCATGTGAAGCCTTCCTTATCTTCTCCACCTCTTTGAGAGAGCGGCAGTCACACAGAACTCACTCTTCCTCCAACATCGAAAATACAGAAAGAGTCCTGGCTGGTGTAGCTCAGTTGGTTTGGCATTGTCCTGTAAACTGATAGGTCATAGGCTCAATTCCCAGTCATGGCACATGCCTAGATAGTGGGTTCAGGCCCTGGTCAGGGGTGCAGATGAGAGGCAACCAATTGCTGTTTCTCTCTCATATCAATGTTTCTCTCCCACTCTTTCTCCCTCCCTTCCCCTTTGTCTAAAAATCAAAAAAAGCATGTCCTCAGCGAAGGAGGGAGGGAGAGAGAGAGGGAGGGAGGGAGAGAGAGAGGAAGGGAGAGAGGGAGGGAGGGAGGGAGAGAAGGAGGGAAAGGAAGGAAGGAAGGAAGGAAGGAAGAAAGAAAGAAAGAAAGAAAGAAAGAAAGAGAGGAAGAAAGAGAGGAAGGAAGAAAGAAAGAAAGGATCTTTTTGAGGGCTGGTCACATAGGTGCCTCTGCCCAGCATGTACCAAAGTTCCAGGCTCCCAGAAGGAAAGCAGGTTGTGGTCAGTATAAAATCATATTGTTTGTACACACAGTTCAGTCAGCTTTTTTATTTAGGGAAAGCCTATATCAGTGTGGGGAACTGTTTACCAGCCAAGTTCCCAGATGCCAGCCAAGGGCCAATCTTGCACACGGAGCTTTTCAAGGATAACAGTCTCAGGGCAGCTATGTTAACTCTTTCCTGCACAGGAGGAGTGAGCAAAGGGGAGATGCCATCCAGGTTTCTACTGTAAGCATGCAGATGGACAGTGTTGTCACTTACGGAGATGGTGGGGGCAAAAGGAGGTACAGGTTTATGGGAGAAAATTAAATTCTGAACACATAAAACTGGAGATAGTTCTGTATGAGGTATCAGGTTAAATATGCTATGTTATAATCATAAACAACCTTAAAGTTTCAATGGCTTAACATAATAAAAATTTATTTTTCACATAAGTTACAGATCTTTCATAGCCTGGTGGAAGTTGGTGAACTGAGGAAGGTTGGTCTCTGTTCCACGTAGTTACTTGAGGACACAGTCTGGTGGAAGCTCTACCATCTAGAAGGTCAATTGTTGCGGCAGAAAAGAGACGACTGGAGAGGTCTCATATCAACTCCGCTACGTTTCAGTCTGGGAGTGGCAGACTGCATTTTCACTCACAGTCCATTGGCCAAAACTAGTCACGGGGCCTCCACCAACTGTTAAGTGGGGCTGGGAAATGTGAGGTAGTAGATAGGACGTTTAATGAGCACGCTGCTTCTGCCACAATATCCAGGGGGAAATATCAGGCAGGTATGAACATTGTGGAGACTTCCATTTAGGAGTCATAAGCAGACAGGTGATATTTAAAGCCACCCTCATTTCCTCATGATCCGAAACCTAATGGCTTAATAAAGGCCATATTATCACCCTTTTCTGGTTTGAAGGAACATGAAATCCCAATTGGAGGATACTCTTCACACCTCCCTATAATGAAACTAGCAACACACAGATGCTTTCACTAGCCCACAAGACAGAATTCGGCCAAGGATTGATGGCAGGTTTTGAAACACTCTGAGAGGAAAAACTTGGTCCCAGAAAAGCCTGCCTAGAAACAGCCTGTTGCTCAGAGCAGAGGAATGGGGCTCACAAAGGTGAGAAGGGACATGTGAAACTGTAGACTGAGTATCAAGATCACAGAAGAAAAGCCTGCGTTTTCAGCGGTAGGTAACAAAACTCATGCCAGGGGCTACCACTAGATGTCACTAGTGGGAAGAGAAAGGATGAACGGAGGAAGTGCCTCCAAGTGGCCTCAGGTACATACAACCTTGTGGAAGCTGTGCCTACACTAGCTGGAATTGTGCTCATGAAAAAAGGAAGGCGGGAGTAAAATGACAGTAGGAATCACGAATTTTATTCTGAACTGTAATGACTTTCAAACGGACTTCATGGGTTCCTGCTTTAAGTGCACATGCATGCCTATGCTGCATGGGTGTGCATGTGAGCGTTTGTGTTCCTGAGGGGGAGAAAGGTAGTTTATTCAGCCTCCCACCACAGCTTTCCAAGCATTTCGTACTACTATGTGACTAACCACATCAAAATTTAGGTGGAGATACAAAAAAATTTCTCTCTCATTCTTATGTATGGATATACAGGGTCTGTCCGGGAAAAGTCCAGACATTGTTCATATGACAATGGTTTTCGCAACATCAGTGTAATCTGGCAGCCAAGGAGAGTGGACTGGAATGCACATGTGTGAACAATGATGACTTCACTGTGCTAGTCAGTGGGGATGGTGGACACTGTTGAGTGAGCATGTGTACTGCGGGGCTGTCACATTCAAAATGACTGAGCAAGTCCGCATCAAATTTTGCGTGAAGCTTGAAAGTTCTTTTGTGGAAACTATTCCGATGATTCAGAAGGCCACAGCTATGGGCAACTGGTGATTGGCAGCTTCATCACAACAACGCGCCTGCTCATTCATTACACCTCTGCAGAGTTTTTTGGAGAAACATCAAATCACCCAGGTGACTCAGCCCCACTACAGCCCAGATTTGGCATCCTGAGACTTCTGGCTTATCCCAAAACTAAAATCACCTTTGAAATGGAAGAGATTTCAGACCTTCAGTGAGATTCAGGAAAATATAATGGGGCAGCTGATGGAAATTGGGAGAACTGTGTGAGGTGCTCAAATGCACACTTTGAAGGGGTCTGTGGTGTCATTGTCCTATGTACAATGTGTCTTGTATCTTGTATCTTCTTCAGTAAATGTCTCTATTTTTCATTTTACATGGCTGGGTACCTTCTAGACAGACTTTATCTGCATGCATACCTACTGAGGTCTTCGGTTTATTCAATATCAGATTTAAGGTCAGTAGATCTAAGAGGTGTCTTATTTTAATGACCAGTTTATATCAAAGCAAAAAAAGACCTTTTCACTAGAAAAAGAAACCCTTATTTAGTCCTTCAATGAAACCAAGAGAGGACTGCTAACATACTCCATGTGCCAATAAGTTGGGATTGCTAACAGAAAATGTAAATTATAATAAATCCAAATATATTTTTATCATCACTTTGGTAAAAGTGATTCTTCAAAACTAGATGGTCAATCTGTGCATGGATCAGTGAAACAAATTTGTCAAAGGGGAAATCAACCCATAAAATATGACTATCACCCTAAAACTATACTAAACAGAATAGAAATCAGAACATAGAAATCAGAACAAAATAGCATTGCAGGAAAATCCATTATTCTGGGCTTCTCAATCTTCTATATGTCTAGGGTCATAAAACAAAAAAAGGTCATTTATGTGGCATATTGGGGTAAATGGACACAGTCCCTGGGTTTCAGTAGCTCCAAGTCTAATGGGCAACTCAAGGATCTGCGATCAGTATGTCAGGACATTAAATGTAGATTATGGTTTTCAACCTTGATGACACACCTGAATCACTTGGGATGTCAGAAAAATATATATTTATCCCTCTCCTTTAAGATTTTTCCCTCATTGTTCTGGGCATCAGGACTTTTTAATACCCCCAGGTGACTCTAAGGGATAGGGTTAAAAAACACCGCATTACAAGGTAGTCACAGAAAAACATATATATATATATATATATATATATATATATATATATATACACACACACACACACACATATATATATATGTATATATATGAAAAAACCATCAGACTCATCTAGCTTCCAGTTTCGAACACAAGTATGAGATGGTTTTTAAAAAGAATCGGAAGTATAAAGAGAAAAATCAAAGTTGCAAAGTTCAAAATATGAAAGTGGAAATCTTTCATCACCCCACCAAGCAACAACTACGTTTTTTTTTTAAGAAAAATCTTAAGTATGCAATATATGCCTTCCTATCTGTACCTAGAGAAACGATTTTTTACACTAGAGGGCACACTACACATAATATTCTGTGGCTACAAGTAATTAACACATCTACACTTTATTTCATGTAATCATTCGCCTGTTGATGATCACTTTAGCTATCCTCATTCTTCCTTAAAATAAAACAATCTTCATTTATTCATTATACGCATTGTGACTGTTTCCAAGTATTTTTATAAGGTAAATTCCTAGAAATTAGATCGCTAGGAGCATTTAAAATTTGGATAAATATGGCAAGACCAAACATTTCAAATTAAATAGATGCCACCTACATTTGTCAAATACAAGATTAATAAGACTGTCGGTTTGGAGGTCCTGCCAGAGCGGGGTTGGTCCGCAGACGCTTTCAAATGGGCCCCCGGGAACTGGCAGTCTGGGGTCACGTGGGCGGCCTCGCCCCGCCTCGCGGAGGCTCCGCGCGGTGGCCTAGCTACGGGTCACACAGTAGTATCTCGCGGGGTCTGCAGCAGGTCGCTCTCGCGGAGGTGGGGCGATGAACTTGAAGGTAAATTCTGTCTTAGCTGCGGGGGGGTTGGGAGGCCGGGCAGGGGCGGGGCTCGCGAGGGCCGCTGCTTCCGGCAGGGCGGCGGGTCTGGGCTCGGACTTCCGGCGGCGGCGACCGCAGCGGCAGCAGTTTTCTGCAGCTGGTGCGAGTTGCTGTCGTGCGGCCTCTGCGCCTGGGCTTCGGTCCAGCGTTGGTTAACCGTTAACCCCGGCACCGGCTTCTGCCCAGCCACAGCGGGGCCCACCAGCTCCGTTCCCCTGAGTCTGCGCCGCACCCCGAACCTGCCGCCTCAGTGGAGCGGGCGGGGCGTTTTTAACAAGTTTTCCCAGCCTTCGTGGGCTCCAAAGGGTGAAAACTGCTGCAGGGCCTGTGCCATCCTAGGTGTCTGCACCTGGAGCGTGCAGGCAGCGCAGTCCACGTCTGGACGGCCCCGCGCGCGCCGGCGCTGGGCATTGAGCACCGCTCAGTCTAACAGCTGCAGGCCGACTGGACTGAGTGCCAAACAGCTTGAAGTCCTGTGCCCATGAACTGACAGCTGGAGCTCAGCGACGACTGCTAACACACGACGGGCGCGTTTCCCACTGTCAGGCCCTGCTCTGACTTGACTAGAGTGAACCATTCATTCCTCACCAGAACCATGCGTGGCAGGCCTTGATTATTGCAGCACAGTGACAAAAGGACTTGCCCGAAATCACGCAGAGGCAGAATTCCAACCCAGGTGAGTTCACCTGGTGATCTCATCTCTAATATCCCAGACAATGGCAGATTCCAGAACAGCTATGTGAGTTTATTAAATTATTGGGGAAAATATTCCATTTTAAACACTTGACGACACAACTCTTGCACAATAGCGTTCCTAATTTTTAAAAAAATTCAGGACCGTCATCTTTGGTGATATATATGGTGAGATAGAGATTGAGATAGATAGATAGATAGATAGATAGATAGATAGATAGATAGATATAGATAATATCTTTACTTTGCTAACAGGGTTGGTACCTGTGCGATACTTGACTTGCAGGCCATGTGTTTTTACGAGTCCATGGATACTACTTAGATGAAAATGTTAAGATTTATATTTCAGTGTTCGCAAATTTAGACTCATAAGATCCGGGTTTGATTCTTAACGGCTACTTTGTGATATTGGGTAAGCTTTTGTTAAAAAGGGTCCTTTACCCTTAGTTTCCTCATCTGGAAAACAGATACAATACCTCCTGGGGGTTGTGTGTGGATTAATGAACCCCTATATGCAGAGTCCGAGCACTGGCACTCACGGAAAGATATCTAGTGTTACCCATTATTCTGCCATCCAAAGAGGTTGTACAAAGCTGCTATCGACAGCATTTCTCTTCTCTGAACCTAAAAGCAAGGGTGACACCCTGGAGCTATGCATTCTGAAAATGTGCAGACCAAGACCCAGGCTTAGTGAAAGCACTTAAGTCAGTGCTCAAGAGGAGTTGACAAGTAAGTTCCTTTAATTTCATGTCTTTTCTGTCTCCACTGTCTTATAGATAACTTAGTTATTTTTTTCAATTCAACCTGAATGGATTCCCTATGCTGGAAAGGTATCTCATAGAGACTGAGGATCCGTTTAGCTAATTTGTAATTTTATGTGGTGTTGTTAACACCTTTAGAAACCTAATTAATTTTAGGCACAAGCCAAAAAAACATTTCTTGAAGAGTGAAATGTGGAACAAAATGGATAAATTTTTCAGAATGGTTTTCTTCATCTAGCCCACAAACTGGATAAGCTGTTTAATGTTCCACTTTATTTTTATTCACTTAAGATTCTACTATCTTAAAGTTGATTCAAAATACAGGAAATGCCTGGGAGCATATGAATAGTTAATCAAAGTAACAGTAATTAAGGTGAACATATTGACCCTTGTTCTTTGAATGGACAGACCTTGATATTTACAATATTTAATTAATAATATGGGGGTTAATTACAAATAATCATCAGATATCATAAGTAAATAAAGCCATTTATGATGCATAGAGGGAACAGTTATTTGAAGGATGAGATAATATTTTCCTAAGCAAGATGAAAGACCGTAAACATAGTTCTCTGAAACCTTTATCATTAGCGTCAGCTTTTTCTGCTCATTTCTTATCAGCCCCTGCAAAGTTGACTACAGTGTTCTTTGGTAGAGGGCAAACCCTGCAAAGACTGCATGTTCTAAGAGACTGAAACTTGAAGGATTGTATTTGGTTCTCATTTATTTGGGGGTCAGAGAAATCTCATTTAACCTTTGATGCTTCTCTACATCTCATGTATTTTGTTACTTGCTTGATACTAGTATTTCTTTTCTCGTTTTTGCCTGTAAAAAGACCAGTAAGAGAAATATTTCCTTTTTCCTCCACTAATGCTAATTTTTGAAATAAGCTGAGTGTGCACAGGCACGTTCTTTGAGGATAGAAAATGCCATTTTATTCCCTTTTTCTTGGATTTCAGATCATTTGGATCATAATTATAAGGCAGGATACAACTTAAATATTGAAAAAAGAACAATTTTAAATATAAGATTGAGACATTTAAGAAATTTTGTGTTAACTATCCCCTTACATTTCTTTATAAATTTTATTCTATATACACGTGTCCATGAATATTGTTTGGTTTTACCTGTTTTTGCACTTGATAAAAATGGAAGTATACTCTGAAATCTTTAAAAAAATTTTCACTTAAAGTTACATTTTTGAAATTAATCCTAATTAACATAGCCATATTACTGCTACATTCCACAGAATGAATATAAAAATTATCCATTTCACAGTTGATTAATTTTGAGTTGTTTCCTGTCTAATTTGTTATTGTAACCTTTCCTGCACATGTCTCCTGGTGTACCTGTGGATGCTTCTCTGTAATATACCGAAAGCGGGATTATTGGGTCATGAGTATGTTCAGCATTACTGGGTAATGCCGAACTATAGGTTGCACTAATTGATGTCATCACTATCAGTTGCTTCAAATCCTTGTCAATACTTGGTGTAATTTTTTCCAGTCTGTTAGATAGAAAATGGTATCTCATATGTGACTTAGCTTTGCATTTCTTTTACATTTTCCTACTAATGAGGTGGAGCATTTTTATATGTGACTAGTGGCTTTTCAGATTTCCTTATCTGTGAAGTGTTTGTTCATGTCTTTTGCCCATTTTTCTATGATTATTCGGACTTTTCTTTCTAGTTGGTAGGCATTCCTATATTGTAAATCTTAATCCTTTGCCGGTTAAATGTGTTGCACCATATTTATTTCTTTTGGTTCAGGCTATTTCTTCCTCTTTCAGTTCATTTTTCTGTTCCCACTTTTCTTATCATTATCGCCCTTCTGTCTGTTCTGTCACAAAATGTGATAAAGGGCTGCATGTCCAACACTGTGGAGGTAATTACTATTGCCTGAGTAATTTGTATACTTTGGGTAGCTTCTGTTTAAAGATGTAGTATGCAGCCTCCTGTCAGCCATGGCTAATTCACAAAATCATTAACTTAAAAAAAAAACAAAAACTATACCCCTGGCTGGTGTGGCTCAGTGGATTGAGTACTGGCCTGCAAACCAAAGGGTCACTGGTTTGATTCCCAGTCAAGGCACATGCCTGGGTTGCAAGCTGGGTCCCAACTGGGGGTGTGCGAGAGGCAACCACACATTGAAGTGAATTTGGCAAAAGAGCAGGATATAAAGTCAATATTCAGAAATTGAAAGCATTTTTGTACACCAACTATGAAACATCAGAAACAGAAATCAAGAAAAAAATCCCATTTGCTATAGCAGCAAGAAAAACAAAGTACCTAGGAATAAATTTAACCAAGGAGGTAAAAGACCTGTACTCAGAAAACTACACAACACTGAAGAAAGAAATTAAGGAAAACACAAATAAATGGAAGCATATATCGTGTCATAGATTGGAAGAATTAACATCATCAAAATGGCTATACTACCCAAAGCAATTTATAGATTCAGTGAAATCCCTATTACAACACCAATGACATATTTCACAGATATAGAATAAACATTTCAAAAATTTATATGGAACCATAAACTACCCTGAACAGCTGCAGCAATTTTGAGAAAGAAGAGCAAAGTAGGAGGGATCACAATACCTGATATCAAACTATATTACAAGGCCACTGTAATCAAAACAGTCTGGTATTGGCATAAGAACAGACACGTAGATCAATAGAACAGAATAGGGAGCCCAGAAATAAGCCCATGTCTCTACGGTCAATTAATATTCAACAAAGGGGCAGAAGCATAAAGAGGAGTAAAAATAGTCTCTTCAACAAATGGTGTTGGGAGATCTGGACAGCTACATGCAAAAAAAATGAAACTCAACCACCAACTTACACCACACACAAAAATAAACTCAAGATGGATAAAAGACTTAAATATATAAATGTCCTAAAGGAAAACATAGGCAGGAAAATCTCAGGCATTCCATGCAGCAATATTTTCACCAATATGTCTCCTAGAGCAAGGGGCATAAAGGAAAGAATAAACAAATGGGACTTCATCAAATTAAAAAGCTTCTGCATGGCTAAAGAGAACATCAGCAAAATGAATAGGGAACCAATCATATGGGAAACTGTATTTGCCAATGATACCTCAGACAAGGGCTTGATCTCCAAAACATATAAAGAACTCACGGGACTCCACTACAGGATGACAAACAATCCAATTAAAAAATGGGTTAAGGACCTAAATAGACACTTCTCCAAGGAGGACATACAGAGGACCCAGAGACATACGAAAGAATGCTCAGCATCACTAGCCATCAGAGAGATGCAAATTAAAACCACAATGAGATACCACTTCACACAGGTCAGAATGACCATCATAAACAAATCAACAAACAAGTGCTGGTGAGGTTGTGGAGAAATAGGAACCTTAATTCTATATTGGTGGGAATGCAGACTGGTGCAGCCACTGTGGAAAACAATATGGAATTTCCTCAAAAAACTAAAAATGGTACTGCCTTTTGACCCGGCAGTTCCACTGCTGGGATTATACCCTAAGAATCATGAAACACCAATTCAAAAGAACCTATGCATCCCAGTGTTCATAGCAGCACAATTTACAATGGCCAAGTATCAGAAACAACCTAAGTGCCCATCAGTAAATGAGTGAATCAAAAAACTATGGTACATTTACACAATAGAATACTGTACAGCAGAAAGAAAGAAGGAGCTCCTATCCTTTGCAGCAGCATGGATGGATCTGGAGAGCATTATGCTAAATGATATAAGCCAAGCAGTGAGGGACAAATACCATATGATCTCACCTACAAGTGAAACCTCATCAACAAAACAAACAAGCAAGGAAAATATAACCAGAGACATTGAAATAAAGAACAAACTGACAGTAACCAGAGGGGTGGAGGGAGGCAAGTAATGGGGGAAAAAGGGGAAGGGTCATCAAGGAACATGTATAAAGGACACATGGACAAAGCCAGAGGAGGGTAGGATTGAGGGTAGGATGTGGGGATGGGTTGGGCAGGGGGAGTGGTGGTGGGGAAATGGAGACAACTGTACTTGAACAACAATAAAAAAAAGAAAAAATATATACTCTTCATTACTCACTTGCACTTATTGAAGAACATAGAGTATACATGGCTTAACTGTGATTACTTAAGAAACTTAATGTTAAAACTGTTGTAACTTCACACTGAGCACCACTTTCAACCCTTTTCACTTCACCAATACAAAAATAACTGCAAAACAGATTCACAATGACCAGTCAGTAAGTCGTAATGATTTCCTAAGTGCCACTTCTTTTTCTGGTCCTAATATTCTTCCAAACTGAACTTCATTTCAAGAACAAAGTGTCAGTAATCAGAGGGGAGGGAGATAATGGAGGAAAGAAGGGGAAGGGTCATCAGGGAACATGTATAAAGGACCCATGTACAAAGCCAAAGAGGGTAGGATTGAGGGTAGGGGGTGGGGGTGGATGGGGTGGGGGGAAGTGTTGGGGGGTAAATGGAGACAACTGTACTTGAACAATAAAAATAAATACATAAAAGAAAAAAAACTGTAGTTTTGCTTTTATTATTGTGAAATAATTTTTCAAAAATAGCATGTGTTTTTTCCCATCCTTTAAAAAAGTAACTAGGTTTGTTAGAGCAAAGGTTAACAATGCTAACTTCAAAGTACAAATTGATATTTCTGTAATTTCCTAAACTTGATTTGTGTAATGCTTTCCTCTATACTTTGAATTTATAGCTCCTGATTCTTCCGATCAACACACATACAAATATACACACCCCTCATCCTACACTTCACTTTTGGATCTCAGGCTTATATGATATCTAATATATATTCAGTATCTTCCTTATGGCTCAGAACTAATCTCAAAAGAGTGGTCTATAAATTCCTTTTTCTAAAGCTTGTTTTTCCATTCACAAAGAGATTTTACTTCTTAATAATTTCTGTTATGAGCTTATTTTTTAAACAAGCCATCCTCTCACTTGACAGTTGCTAAGAGAGTAGATCTTAAAAGCCCTCAGCACAAGAAAAAAATTCTATAACTATGTATATTGATGGATGCTATCTAGACTTATTGCAATGATCATTTCACAATATATACAAATATCACATCATTATGTTGTACACATTAAACTAATGTTGCATGTCAATTATACCTCAGTTTTTTAAGATAGCTAAATGAGCCAATGCTTTTTTCCTACTAACATTTTCAAATTTCCAGTCAGCCATACACGATTAAATAAATATTTAGAGAAACCAGTAGAAGGCCTGAAGACTATGTTCTCAAAGTACACAGAAGGTCTCTTTGAAAGGGTTGCTTTCAAAGAAAGAGGCTGAATATCTGTGCTGAGAAAAATTATATTTAGAATACCTGCATATTCTCTATGAAAGCTTTGTTTAGAAATATGAGTTGGTACAATCTACTGCTATAGATTAACTGAAGAGAAGTCATCTCTTTGAGTGCCCAAATGAGGAAGAAGACAGCAAGGACAATTTCTGATTTGAGAAAGTGCAAGGTGTCCATTCATACCTATCTCCTTCTGCCAGAACAGTCGTCTGGTTGATCAGTGAGAGCTGGCTGTCCCTGCTGGCAAGACCAAGTGACCCAACCCAGTAATTCCACTTCCAAGAATTTATCTGGAGAAACCCAAAACACTAATTTGAAAGACTATATGTACCCTTGTTTATTACACCATTATTTGCAATAGCCAAGCTATGGAAGCAACCCAAGTGCCCATCAATAGACAAGTGGATAAAAAAACTGTGGTTCATATAGACAATGGAATATTACTCAGCCATAAAAAGAATGAAATCTTACCATTTGCAACAGCATGGATGGACCTAGAGGGTATTATGCTCATGAATAAGTCAGTCAGAGATAGACAAATACCATATGATTTCACTTATATGTGGAATCTCCAGAACAAAATAAATGAACAAAGAAAATTGAAAGAGACTCATAGATACAGAGAGAGAACTGGTGGTTGCCAAAGGGAGGCGGTTGGGGCACTGGGTGAAGGAAGTGAAGGGACTAAGAAGCACAGAGTGACAGCTACAAAATAGTCACGGGGAAGTAAGTAAAGCATAGGAAATATAGTTGAGATTGTGATAACTATGCATGGTGCTGCGCGGGGTACTGGAAATATTGAGTGGAATACTATGTAAATTATATGATTGTCTAACCATTGAGCTCTACACCTGAAACCAATAGATAGTTTTTTAAAAAATGAAAAATAAAACCAAGTGAGCCATCTCATCCTAGAGGTCCAAGAGTATTCAGACTATCAGAGAACCCTACTGTCATTGGGATAACAACCAAGTGTTGTTTAGCATTGAGTCTGATACGGAATAAAAGGATAGTGAAACTTTAGTCTGTGTCTTAGGAGTTCTCAAATATCCATCTTACACGTTAAAATGAATCTAATACAAGTCCAGCCTCAACGTGAGGAGTTTTCCATAATTTTGGCAAGCTGTAAGAGTCTCTAACTCAAAATCATGACTGACTATAATCCAATATTTAGAAATGTTTTATTTTATATAGCTACCAAAAGTTCCTCTACCAATCAGAGAAATCAGACTTCTCATATGATATGATTATCTCTGAGCTAAGTTATAGCCAAACTAGTGAAGACCACTTGCAATTTCCTTTTTCTTTCTTTCTTTTTGGTTCAACCAGCATGGATCTTGATTGCTCTGAGCAAGATCCTGAAATGAAGGAAAACCCTCCCGTCTATGTTGGCAGAGAAGATGACATTAAGAAATCTGAAAGAATGACAGCTGTGGTCCATGAGAGAGAAGTGGTCATTTTCTACCACAAAGGAGAGTATCATGCTATGGATATTCGCTGTTACCGTAAGATTTTATTCTTCATTTGTAAATCTTGTCTTGTTTGCTAAGCATAAAAATATCAAAATTTCAGATTTCTTAGTGACTAGATGTAATGTTCAATTTCTTTTCAGACTCAGGAGGACCTTTACATCTGGGGGACATAGAGGTATGTGAGATTAAGTCTATTCTCATAAAACTCGGATGTTTCTTATTTATATTCTTATTTCATTCTGTATTCAAAAATAATTTACATTTAGATTTGGACTACATTTTAATGCTTCTAGTATCATTTTTAATATTCTAGAAATTTATAGCCCAACAATGTAAAGAAAGCCATTTCACAGATAAATGTGAGAAATATGCATGTCTTTTGACCTAGCAATTATACTCTGAGATATCTACCCTACAGATATAATTGCACAAATGTTTAATGGTATCTATAGGAGTAGGTCACTGTAACATTATTTATTATAATAAAAATTGACAACAGCCTAAATGTTTCAGCAATAGGAAACAGTGTAAATTATGAATAGTCATGCTGTGGAATACTGTACAACCATTAAATTA